>JAJLSM010000024.1:0-250977 GCA_030567595.1 Kuraishia piskuri
TCCTTCTCTTCCTCGCATTGGGATTTTTCTGTGTTTTTCTTCTTCTTTTTGGCTCCCCCCCCCCCCCCCCTAACTGGGGTCCTCCCGCATGGCTAAGAATGCAGGGTTCACTTATGCGTGTCTTGGCGAACGTCACAACTTCATCCTGATGGGTGCACAGTGTGGGATGTGAGGCGTCGCGAGCAGCAAGGCGCATATTGACCCTTCTAAAATGTCCTCCCCCTCCTCGTACGGCTACCACACAGCCCTACTCCTTCCTCGCCCTCTTGTCACAAGAAGAAAAGCAAATAAATAGTGAGGGCCCCTTAACAACGTTTACTTTGCTTGTGGGAACTCAACGTTTGGCTTTTCGTTGAAATAGATATTGCGTAGTTTTCTTTGTCATCACCATAGTCGTTGCAGGTTATCTGCTGTTCTAACAAGCAATTTCCCTAGTGTCTATAGAGCGGTCTGCGTCTTTCTAAGGATGTTGTGGCAGACTAGTTGGCGAAACAAACCCCTTTGTCACGTCTTGGGTCGGTCTCTTTTCTTGGGGTGGATGTCCCTCTGTGCTTTGATCAGTGTCTTGAACGTTGCGTTTGTTCTGACTCTCTTATTTTACTCAGGGAATGGCTACAGTGAGGTGCGGGAACTTGGGAGCCTACCACACACACCTGGGGTTGACTCCCACGTTTCTTCTGATATTGCTATTTCCCGCAATGACAAGGATATGTATGCCACGTTCACCCTCTCTAGGAGAGACCATATCACTGCCGAAAATGGAGAGATTCTAGCCACTGCGTTCTATCATGGTTTTTACAAGTACAATCTCACAGATGCTGCTGTTGGGGGTCGGAGGGCGTACAAACACGAATTGCAGTCCCCTGAAGCTGACAGTGGGATTGAGTTAAGATTTCCGTATGTGAATGGGGAGATTATGCCCGAGGTAAAGCCCCTGCACAATGTAGCCGGGGAAATTGGTGAACCAGCTGTTCTAAAGGAGACAAGGTGCCATTTTGAAAAGCCTCAGGCCATGAATCCCATCAAGGTGGATGAACGCGTCCTGTATATCCTTGAAAATGGGACATTCTCTGTCGACCCTGCTTTTGTCGACCCTGGTGACTATAAAGTTAAAGTCGAGGCCTTCCTGTTGGGGAGTGGCCACCGCCCGGAGATGAGGGTTGTGGGTGAGGTTGCTCCTATTAGTGTTATCAAAGCGCGGACGGGCCCGGCAGAGGGTCCCTTTGAGTTCTACGCCACACTCCCCGATTGCCCTCTTACCATTCTCGACGAGTACCGTCTGTATCGTGGATCCGCGTTGATTCGCCTCGGACATAAGACGGCGCTTTACTTCTGGGATGCCCCCATCCGTATTGTCTATGTTTATGCTGCCATTTCTCTGGCGATCTTTGTTACACTCTTACATCTCCGTAAGACTGATGGTATGGTGCCAACCTCGGGAATAACGGGTCTCATGGATGATGAGAAGGATGAGTTCCTCGAGGCTTAAATCTCTCGGAGATGCCGAGGCTTATCCTCGCGGCGTGGTACGGTATTTGCCATGGTCAAAAGTATATATAGACGTTGCTTCCCGGTGATCTGGTGCCGGCTATCTCGGTGACGTCCATCTCCCGTTGGAAAAGCATGTGTGTGCTGCATGAATGCCAGGTATGGATTTAGCCGGATCTGCTGTGATGCGGCAGCCGCAGAATCTTGAACTAGACTTTTCATATGGGATTTTCTTTTTATGCATTGGCTTGACCTGTCAAGTAGTTTTATGAGGATCATGAGGTTTATATGATTTATTGGGAATGTATTCTAACACGTTACGACCATGGGTAGGTCCGTGGAATCACGGGATGCCCAACCTACTAAGTAATCCAACTGATCATCTGCTTCGACGGCGTGCATCATCGCGTTATCTGCATGTCATTCGGCTTTCACGAAACCGTCCTCCTCCTTGGCGACAAGCCCTCCGATTCTGTACACAGCCTCACCCTCCTTTGTAAGGTTTGCAATCACCTGCTCCCCCAACACGGATTCACTAGGCTGTAGCGGGGCAAAACCTACCCAGGGGGGCACAAGGGGCCATATCAGCCGCCGTCTACATGCCGTCTAAGCTCTCTAAGCCGTTTAAATCAAGTTTTCAGCCGCGTATATGCTGATGTCAGCAGGACCCGTGGACCGAATCTAACAGCCGAGAGCGACAGCAGCCCGTCCCAGCCTATCCAAGCAGGAGGGATTATCTAAGTCTAACACTCCACAACCTTGGGTAGAAGGGCATGCACACGCTATGGAGATAGGCGTTTGCGGATCCCAATGCGCGCCGAGGAAGGATCCGGTGCAATTATGTAATCGGAAGGGACGCCAACTTACAGGCTTCTCTCCGGCTTCATGCATGGGGCATACGGTCTCTCTGGGGGCAGCTTGCAGTAGGTGCGTCTGCATCGACGCCTGCTGACAGACACCATACAGCAGGAGGGAGAGAAAGAGGGAGAAAGCAATTGGGAGCAGCAGGTTGATTTGGGGGTTCAGAGCAGAAGGTGAAACGAAAGTAAAGAAACAGGTGCTCGGTTAAATTCCTTTTTTGCCAGATTGTTCTTTTCCCTGCATGAAAGTTGCTGTGTTGTGACTGGCTGCATACGGCAGAGGTGCACAGAGAGTTAATCCCCAGAGAGAGCTTAGCCAAGGCACAACTCGTCTCCATACTGCATGTTGGTTGCATAGATAGAGAGTGGGGTTTCAGGGAGAGCCGGGAAGTGAGTATATAATCAGGGTGTTGTCCTTTTTTTTTGTATTTGAACCACTTTCCAACAGCTATCATCACAACCTAAGAACAGATTGGCCAACATAGCTCAGTCTAAAACTCAAACGACAGCTCACCACATCCCATCACAGTCCACCATAACAACTACGGTGCATCTCTCCTTCAAACGTCTCAAGGCTAGTTGTTCCATTCACACTACACATCTTACAGCCATATGACTTTCACAGAAATGTCGCTCGAATACACACCAGTGGAGCAAATCCCAGAGATTGTTGCCGAGCTCGGCGACGGTTTCCAGTCTGGGGTGCTCACCCCAGTCCAATTCAGACTCAACCAGTTGAGAAACATCTACTATGCAGTTCTCGATAACCAGGATGCCATTTGTGCTGCCCTCGAGAAGGATTTTCACAGGGCCCCTTCAGAGACAAAAGTACTGGAGGTTGCTCCTCTCCTCGTGGAGCTTGTCTACATCATGAAGAACCTCAAGAAGTGGCTCAAGCCAAAGTCGGTGGATTGGCTGCCTCTCAGTTTCATGATGACCAGTGTCAAGACCCACAAGATCCCATACGGTACCGTTTTGATCATCTCCCCCTTCAACTATCCACTCTTGCTGTCGGTGAGTCCCATCGTCGGTGCCATCGCCTGTGGTAATAGCGTCATTCTCAAGCCATCCGAGATGACTCCAAACTTCTCTGCTCTCCTCACCGATATCCTTGCCAAAACCCTCGACAAGAGAATCTACGCAACCGTCAACGGTGGTGTCCCCCAGGTAAGTGCCCTTCTGAATGAGAAGTTTGACAAGATCATGTTCACCGGTAGCACCAAGGTGGGCAAGATCGTTGCCCAGGCTGCTGCAAAGAACCTCACCCCAACCATCTTGGAGCTTGGTGGTAAGTCGCCCGCATTCATCACACCCCATTGCTCCGATCTCACCACCGCTGTCAAGAGAGCTGTTTGGGGCTCGTTTGCCAACAACGGCCAAACGTGTGTTGCTGTGGACTACATGCTTGTGCACGAGAGCATCTACGATAAGGTTGTTGCACAGGTCATCAAGACTGTCAATGAGATGTTCCCCAACGTCGATAGTTCATCACCTCAGGTTACCCATATTGTCGATGACAGGGCTTACAAGAGACTGGAGAAGATTGTTGACAACACCTCGGGCGAGGTGGTTGTTGGTGGTCGTCTCGAAGACAAGATGGATCCGGCTGCCAGGTTTATTCCTCCTACCGTTATCTCTGGCGTTTCGTGGAATGACATCTCCATGCAAGATGAGATCTTTGGTCCTATCCTGCCCATCATGAAGTACTCCAACTTCAGCAAAGCACTGTCGGATATCGTCGCCAATCACGATACCCCTCTTGCCTCGTACATCTTCTCCGATAACAAGGCTGAGCAAACCGAGTTCCTCAACAGACTCCGCTCTGGTGACACCGGTATCAACGAGCCTGTGATGCACGTGGGTGTTCCATCTTCGTCTTTCGGAGGTATCGGTAACTCGGGTTCAGGTGGCTATCACGGTAAGTTCTCCATCGATGCCTTCTCTCACAACAGGACAGTCCTCACCCAGCCAAAATTCTTGGAGCTCATGCTGTTTTTGAGGTACCCACCATACACCAAGAGAAACACCGGCTTGCTCCTGTTGGCTATGTTGCCAAAGCCTTGGTTTGGAAGAACCGGCAACGTTGGAAGCGGCTGGTGGAGTACTTTGTTGGTCATTGGTGGTCTTTTGACCATGGTCCCTGCTGCTCTCTTCTTGCTCATGTAGGACCGCATGGCAAATTATGTGTCGGATTTTGCTGATTATGTGTTTTCTTCGCCCTGCATTTCCTTTTTGTTTGTGTGTGTGCTTTTTTGGTTACATAGTTTTTGGGACCGTCTAACTCCCCTA
Source organism: Kuraishia piskuri (assembly GCA_030567595.1). Lineage (NCBI taxonomy): Eukaryota > Fungi > Ascomycota > Pichiomycetes > Pichiales > Pichiaceae > Kuraishia > Kuraishia piskuri. Next base: position 4,638 of record JAJLSM010000024.1, read on the forward strand.
CTTTTTCTTTTGGCTGCTACTCATCGGTAATCGTAATATTGAATAATAAGTTGTACATATCATCATCTAGTTGTATTTCTTTGGTCCTGTATTATATCGTACACTAGTTAACATCGAACGGCATTGGAAGCACTTCTATATAATGTCCTCCATTTCCACATCCGCCGCCTCGTCATCCCCCCATAGATCGTTGTCCATTTCTGCCGGCACAGATTCTTCTCTGACTGCTGGTGTATCAACAGCCATAGCATCATCTGTCGTCTTGGGTGTCCCTTCATTCTCCTGTTTGCCCTCTTGCTGTTTATCGCTTTCAGCTTGTACACCTTCATCACCTGCACCTTCCTGACGGTCAGCCTTCTTTTCATCTCCTACAACATCTATAGTAGGGTCAACGCCTATGTTGTCTTCCTTTTGTAAATCGGCAACGTTCCCTTCTCCTTCGCCTTCTGGCGTTTTTGTGCCTGCGTCGTCCTCCGTATTCCTCGGTGTGCTCTTGGTGAGCCCCTGCACACTCTTGTCATTGGAAAATAATTTGTCTAATTGAGCAATTTCCTCTTGCAGCTTCCAGTCACCTATCCACACCGCCTTCTTGTTGATGTTGAGCGGTAATATGCTCACTGTAGAGTGGTCCCCTGAGCCCGCATCTCCGTCACCGTCAGAGACACCACTGATCTTGTTGTCAAGGATCTTTATCTCCTTCCTCAGTGATATCGTGGCATTAGAGAGGTTCTCGTAGAACTGTGCGCTATTTTTCTTGAATTGTGACTTGATCTCTTCGAGTTCAGAGTAGTTGGTCGATGAAGAGAGCTTCTTTCCCTCCTGCACGTTGAGCAGGGTGGAAGAGAGGTTATCCAATAGCGAGACAATTCGCTTTTGAGACTTGTGTTAGTTTCTTATCAATGGAATCTCACCTTCTCTTGCGCTATCCTCATACTCACTGTATCTATGTCATAGAGAGAATCAAGTCTCTCCTGGATATACTTCACGTCTCTGTCTTGAGCCATTGGGGGGATGTTCTGGGATGGGACTATCAAAAGAAATGCTTGCTTTCCCACATTGGGTGTCCACTAAACGCTGAAGTGCAAGTAACCAAGCTTCAAATACACTCAATTGACTATTCTATATCGTCCAAGATCAATTATTCCTTTAATTAACACTTGTGGAGTATCAACTTCAATTCGCCTCTCTATTTGTTGCTGCGCCGCATCCTGAGGCTCGGGTAAACACAGTGGCTGGGGTAAGGTAGTGTACTGTCTCACTTTGGCTCTTCCACATCTTTTGTCTGTCCACTACCTACGTCGTGTACTGAATGATATCTGCACAAAATATCGCAGTCACGTAAGGTTCCTCCCCCAAAAGGGACGCACGCAGAATTGGGTACGGGTCGTGCACGCGTCAAGAGGCATTCACTGAGTGAAAAATTTTGGCCTTGGGCTTGTATAGGAGAAAGAAGATGTATATATATGTTTCCTCTCTTTTTCAAGGTATAGTTGATCCAGTTATATCTACGGCATAACATACTTTCAAAATGGCTGACAAAGAAGTTCTTGTTCTCAGAGGCACCCTCAAGGGTCACAACGGTTGGGTTACCTCCCTGGCTACCACCCCAGCCAACCCAGACCTCCTCCTCTCTGCTTCCAGAGACAACACTCTTATCACCTGGCAATTGACCAGAGACGAGACCTACGGTTTCCCAAAGAGAGCTCTTAAGGGTCACTCCCACATCGTCCAGGACTGTACCATCTCCCCAGATGGTGTCTTTGCCCTCTCTGCCTCTTGGGACAAGACCCTCCGTCTCTGGAACATGGAGACCGGTGAGTGCACCAAGAGATTTGTCGGCCACAACGGTGACGTTCTCTCCGTCTCCATCTCTTCCAACTCCAGACAGATTGTCTCCGCTTCCAGAGACAAGACCATCAAGATCTGGAACACCATTGGTAACTGTATGCAGACCCTCAACTTCCACTCCGACTGGGTCTCCGCTGTCAGATTCTCTCCAAACGATGCCACCACCGTCATCTCCGCCGGCTGGGACAAGCTCGTTAAGGTAAGTTTTTTTTTAATTATTACGATTCCATTGCCCATTGTGGTTTTTCTCCGCGAGATCCCTTTCTCTAAATGATGTTAAACATATTTGCTACTTCAGACGTTGCTCGCCAGCTTCGAATGAGACATAAAAATATCACCAAGATCTCTGATCAAGAGGAAGGATCTCGTTGGAATATGCGTTATCCACGCACATGTCACGTTCTCTTGTTCTTTGGTTTTTACTAACACAAGTCATTATTATAGTCCTGGGACGCTTCTGACTACTCTTTGACCGCTGACTTCATCGGCCACAAGAACTACGTCTCCGCCATCACCATCTCCCCAGATGGATCCCTCTGTGCTTCCGGTGGTAAGGACGGTAACATCATCCTCTGGAACATGTCCACCAAGGATGTTCTCTTTGTCCTCCCATCCGGTGACGAGGTGTACTCCCTTGCCTTCTCTCCAAACAGATACTGGCTCTGTGCTGCCACCTCTGCCTCCATCAAGATCTACAACCTTGAGGAGCGTCAGCTCATTGACGAGCTCAAGCCAGAGGTTGCTTCCACCTCTTCCAAGGCTAAGGACCCAGAGTGTGTTTCCCTCGCTTGGTCCGCTGATGGCCAGATCCTCTTCTCTGGTTACACCGACAACGTCATCCGTGTCTGGCAGGTGATGACCTCTAGCTAAGTTCTTTAATGCTTGTGTATTTACATTATCATGAATTAGGTTTTGAGGAAATAAAATTAAAAACATATATAAACTGTCTTGTCTATATCTCACTCCTTTGTTCATTTTTTTTGCGACATCCTGCTATGTACATTCTCCGTAAAACTCACTTGCGCACAACTTGCACCTCAACTGTGAGTGGCACCTCTTCAACACCTTCCACTGTCTTTTTCAAGGCATCGTTGCTTGCGCTCTCGCCATGCTCAGCAATACGCTTCAATTCCTGCTCCAGCTTGGCAAGTTCTCTCTCTGCCTCCATCACCAACTCCTGGTTCTTGGCTCCCTTTCCTCTGAGACGAGCCTCCTTGAGGAGCCTCTCAGCCTCTGTGTATTCTCCTCTGTGCAAGCTGATCACCCCCAATCCATAAGTGGCCACAGCCACCGGCTCGTCCAAATCGGTCCTACGGCCAATTTGGAAATGGCTTGGAGGTGACTGGGCAAACCGGATTACACTCTCGTAGTTTGCCTTGGCCGTGTCGATGTACCTGTCCCTTTTTTCGATGAGCTTTTCCATTTTATCTTCCAAGGCGCTCTTCTCTTCATCTGATAGGTCGTGACTTTTGATGTGGGTTCTTAGGGTCTCTTCGTCAACCTCCAGCTGCTCTGCCTGAATGTACTGAAGTGAACCTCCGTTTAAAATGCATAGTAGAGTATCACTGATCGGAGTGTTGGACCTTGCCATCCATTTTGCTGTGGTTTGCTTGGCCTTGACAGCAGCAGGAATGTCTCCACTGGCCAAACATAGTGTGGCATACAAGTCTCTTGCAATGAACAACTCTTCTTTGAATGGCTCCCAAGGTTCATCGAAATAGGCATAGTTAGGCTCAAGAATGCTCGTTGCCTCTGGAGTGTGGCTGGCTGCTGGAGCAGCTGGAACAGCAGCCTCGGGGGCATCTGCATTCTCATCTGTTGGTGCTGCCTGTTGTCCAAAACCAAAAATGGCGAGATTGCTCTGGATCTCCGGTAGCACATCCTCCGCAAGGCCCGGGAAACGTGCAACCACCTCATTTTCTGCAATTAGACAATGTGTAAGTAGAAGGCGCTTGGAATACTCTATCAAAGTTCCGAGTTGTGCCAGCTTGATGGCGACGCGAAGATCCTTCTGGATGATGTGGGGTCTCAAGGAGGCCGGGATTTGGTTGCTCACGAGGGCGGCCACATAGTTGTCTGCAATTTCCGAATACTGCACCAAGGCCAGCTCTGTGAGGTTCAGCCGCTCATACATCTCAGCCACCTTGAGCTGGATTCCCGTGTACTCATCTGATATGCGATCAACGTTACACTTGTCTGCCTCCTCCAGAGCGTCGAGATAGAACCCGAGGGCCTGTGTGTAGTCATGGTTGCACTTTTCACTCTCCGCCCACAGTGCCTTTCTTAGGATCTTGGCCACGGAAGCCGGGAATGTATGGACTGGCCATAGCAGTTCGTATGCAAGGAAGGCGGATACCGAGAGGGCTACCGCGGAGAGAAAGACGATCCGGCCCCAACTGCGTTTTGGCTTGGAGTAGTAATGAGCATATTGTGGGTTGAACCGTGGGTTCTGGAACTGATTGAGAGTATTCTGTGTATTGTACGGCGACGTGGTGGCCCTTCTAAGCGCAATCCTCATGTGCCATCTGCTCGGCTGAATGGCCCTGCTGGCTCTTCTCATGCCTAAAGGCACCAGTAACCTATTGATTGTCTGCATTGGCCAGAGAAAAGAGGGGGGACTGATTCAAATGGTTTAAAGGTATGTGACCATAAATTGACAATAGCTTTAGCTGCTTGCCCTTACCATATATCCAGTTCCTCGCAACTGCTCTCTACATCATGCCTCTCCACCATGTCTCCCAATGTAAATTTCACTCTTCCTCGCTCTCCGCATTCCATCTCACCCTATGCCGTCTGCCTCAAGTCATCTGCCGTCTGCACAGACGCCTGCCCTTGGATGTTGCCATTTGCCCTTGGACACTGCCCTTTGCCCTTGCAAGTCGAACTCCTCCTAGGAGGACTCGCCGTGGGAAGCTCGATGGCCCTTGCAAGGGACATCCTCCTTTGGTGGGCCCCTTCGATGGGTACCTCCCGAAGGGCTAACGAGAAGGCAGGAGCCGCTCTGGATCGCTCGAGCCGCTTTGGATGGGTCGATGGGATGGAAGTTGCAGGCCGCTTGGTGAAGGCACGTTGATATTCAAATCCGGGGTAGATGAGGAAGATGAGGAAACAGCAAATGATGGGATGTAGGTATTATTTTATGCTAGTGCCGCACTGTCTTCCCCTGATACTGGCGTGAATGTTGGGTTATCAAGTATCTTAAAATGTGTGGGCGGTATGCAATGGCCATCGTGAGTATCCTCATCGTTGAGTCGAGCACACGGTAACTGACCACCTTATGGTTACCTGGCTTGAAGGAGAGTCGTCTTGGATTTTCTCCTACTCAAGTACACAATACTGACACCGAAAGCACCCCAATGAGTTCCAGCACTACTTTGCAGAGCAACATGTGCAGTTGGATGAGGTTGTAGATGCAGACCATGCTCCTACTCCAAGGTACAACATCGGCCCAGCCCAAACGGCACCGGTATATCACCAATACCACCATGCACACTCTGATAAAACGACCTCTGGAGTGAGATACATGCGGTGGGGCATGGTGGCTCCATGGGCCAAGTCTGTGGCAGACTCCAATCCTTATCAAACCTTTAATGCTCGAGTTGAGTCCATCAGGAAAGCCAATAGCGGGCTGTGGAACATCTCGCGCCAGAGCATGAGGTGTGTGGTGCCCATGATGGGATACTACGAGTGGTCCCAGTTGCCTGCTGATAAGCGCACCTCAAAGGACGGTAAGAAACCATATTATATCAAGAGAAGGGATGGAAATCTCATATTCATGGCTGGACTCTATAACAGATCAACCTTCAAGTCTAAAGAGTCATGTGGAGAGCCGTTCACCTTTTACAGCTTTACAATCGTGACGGCAACGGCTCCAGACAACATGAAGTGGCTCCATGAGAGGGTTCCTGTGATGCTTGAGCCTTCTTCAAAGGCATTTGCCAATTGGATAGACCTGGGTCATACAAAGTGGGACGACGAGCTTGCTAATGCACTCAAGCCATACAACGGAAATGGCCTTGAATGGTACCCTGTTGACCCTGAAGTTGGTAATGTAAAGAAGGAAGGCTCTCATCTGATTGACTTATATGAACCAAAAGATATGAAGGACAACCCAAAGAGCATCATCCACCTGCTGTCTCCGAAAAAGGTGTCCATGGAAAAATCTCCCATAAAGGTGGAAAGCAGTGCGGCGCAGGTGGATGTGAAGAAGGAGAATTCAGGTTCCCCTCATGCTAGCACCTCACCCTCTAAGTATGTTTACGTATCCAGAAAGAACCCAGAATCCAAGAAGAAAGCACAATTGTCACACTCTAATGCAAGTCCTTCTAAAAAGAGATCTATAAGTGAACTTCTCAGAGCACCAGGAAACGGAGATGATGGGTCCAAAAGACAGAGGTCTTAGGCCACACTACAACAGGGGTCTCTCTGTGGGGTTTGTATGGATTGAAATAGCTAGAGTGCAAATTGCGAATCGCTAGGCTTTGTATAGGTAAGATTGTATATTATTAGATGGGTGACCAGGTTGGTATTGGGTGGATCCGTTAACTTTGAATAAATTGGCGTATATATAGAGAGATTGAAAAACATGTCTTACATATTAAGCCGCTGATCCAGCAGAGGACACCAAATGAGATCATGACAGGGGGTTAAACATCAGGACACATGTCTTGTAATTGTCAGCGACAGCCTTGTTAATCAATCGCCTGTACTCATCTTTTTGCAGCCCTTTGGCAAAAAGTTGCAGCTTCTCCAACACATCCAGCACCTCCCTTGATTCGGAAGCAGATTCCACTGCATCCTCATATTTTGCTTGATAAAGCATCAATGCAACAAACAGGGTATCAGCATAGGTGAGCAGTGCCTGATTCTGTAGTTGCTCCTCTGCAGAGAGCACTACTATCCGGTGATCCCCATCAGTATCTTGCGAGGGTTCAGGCTCTCTGTTATATCCTGGATCTTCATCTATCTCGTTCTTGCTGGATGATTCTTCTGCACCCTCAGTATCGGCGGGTTGAGCATGTTCCACGGACTGGGATACACTAACTTCTTCTTTTTCTTCTTCTTCTTTTTCTTCTTCTGCTTCGTTTTGGACAGACTTTGGTTCTGACTCTTCAGCTGTCTGTTCCTCCTTCACTCTCGATGCACTCATTGTAACGCTGTCAGATATCGAGGATAACAGTTTCCTCAGCATAGACTCCCTAACACTCTCAAACTCTGCAGCCTCATATATATCGCCCAGCTGTTCGCCAGAACCGTTGTTATCTATCAAACTTGTGGCTAAACGATAAAGAAGAGTCGATACGTCAATAGAGGGCGAGTTGGGCACTTGCATGATCTCACCATCGATGATCGCTTCGTCCCACAGAATACGTTCAGCAACGGCCTGCTCCTTGCCAGCTGGAGCTGGAGTGAATCTGCGGCGAACTAAAGCTTCGATATCCTGTACAAACTCCGTGAGTATCGAGAAAGCAATGCGAGTAAGCAGTTTCTCGAGGATGGGGCGGAATTTAGGATTCGAAGTCGATCTTCCAGCATATCCTGACCTTTCCTGGCTCGAAAGAGAAACAGAGGAGGTGTGGGTGCTTTGAACACCGCTCAGTGTACCGTTAAGTTGAGATTCCGTCTGGGAAGAAGATATCACAAACAGGTTTCTGAGATTGGGCCGATTTGACAGGTCTATGACGATCCTGGTCAAGTAGAACGACTCGACATTGTGGTAAGGAGGATCATCCTGTACGTTAAGATCCAGAGAGCTGAGGTCCTCCAACAGCGACTGCTCGCAGTTCTCTATAGTCTCAACAGACAACTCAACGAAGCGGGCATGCAGATCCTGGCATTTGGAACTGGTAGTCTCCCAAAACTCGGGCTCTTCATGATCATCAATGCTCAACACCGGTTTCAGAAGGTTCCTGGACAGCTTCGCGACGGACTTAACAGACTCGGCATCCCTGGCAACCATGGTGAAGTAGTCATCAATCCGCGAGAGAATCATTCTTGAGGATCCCACCTGGTTGGTGGTGAGATTGTTGATCTTGGCAAGATAGGTATCTATGCTCTGAAGATCATCCAGCTCAAACAAGGACTGCGAAGGGACATGGGGCACCTGGGTGGGGTCATTGAATGCCGAAATGACCGTTTTGTAGATCTCGTTAATGGCACCCAATTGAGTCCTGAGGATATTCTCAAATGTCGACGCCCACACCGAGATGATTTGATCAACCAGCAAAGAACCATCTGAATTGCTGACGTCACTGGGTGACGAAGATGAATCAGTGTTGCTCACAGTGAGATTCACCAAGGAGCTGAATCTCTTGAAAGCCATGAGAATACGGTTAATCGTTGCAGACTGCTCGCTGAGATTATCACGTGATTCAAACATCTTGCAACAGTTCTGGAGAATGTAACTGGCAAGCTTTGAGCTCCATTGTTCGAGTTCTGCGTTCAAATTCGACTCAGTAATAGACTCTCTGATGCTAGTTATGGAGAGTGGGAACTTTATGTCAAACGGCAAGGAATCTCCGCGAGTTCCTGCGGTAGAATGTTTAGCTTTGAGATCAAGCCATGCGGACCAGCCTTTGAAATAGGTAGTCTGTAGCCAATTCTTGGAAGATGATGGCGAGTTGGCAACGTAAATCGTCCTCACGATAAACGTGGCCAGCTTAGCACTGAACAGCCGCGTGTAATTAATGGTGTTGAAGATATACGCCAGACACCCTTGAAAGTCATTTGAAAGGTTAAATTGGAGAATGCGTGAGTATCTGAGCTTGAGGAAGTGCTTTAGTGTCTGTAGCGGCGCATGTGCCACTAGCACGGTGTATGCTATGAGAATGTTCAACACGTAGTCCTGCTCGTTATCAACCATGAGATTGGAAAGCTGGCTGTTGATCTGCGAGAGCAGCATTGCCTTCAGGTACGAGAACTTGCTCTGTGAAATGGGGTCTTGAGCAATTTCGTCGGCGAAGAAGTAATTCACCATGTATACAAACTTGGCCAGCTCCACAAATGTCGTTGATACCGTGTCGCTGTTGCTGGTGGTGGGTGATGTAGAGCTTAAAGCGGCAGAATTAGTAGTCATACCTCCTGTTGATGCATTTGTCACTGCGTTATGGCTGCCACCATTGATGCCTCCATTGCTGATCGCCGGCGATGTTGATGATGTTGAAGATGATGATGATGAAGCGTGATCGTTATCAAAAGAAAGGGAATTCACAGACTGTACCAAGTCATTTATACCGTACTGGAGATCCCACAGCAGGTTTCTCAATATTATGGGCTTCCCCCTTTGCCTCACCTCCACCAGTCTATCGCCTCGTATCTGTGAGTTGAACCTCGCGAGGTTATTCACCTTTGAGTAGTCGGACTTACGGAAGGTGAGCTTCGTCAGGTTGTCATCCTCATCTTTGCCCATCTCGTTCATAGCTATGATGTCGTCCGCTACCTTGAGCAGGTCTCTGTACTTGCTGCCCACCAGATGGCGAAGATCCGCCCGTTTCGTCTGAATGTCATCGGTAAGTCTATATTTCACCTGCTGCAACTGGGCCACGGTATACTCTTCAAAGAGCTCCTTGGAGGACTTTGTTGCCAGAACAGACAGATCCAACTCCATTATGGATATGATGTCTCGTGTCAATTGGCCTTCTGCGATCAGATATACTTTTAATGTCCCTTTTCACCCTCCACCTGGGCGAAATCAAAGATCACCTTCTTGGCCTCTAATGCCCTGTCTGTGCGATGTTGTCAGTTTGGGTCGATATGCACCAGGATAAGCGAGACGCCATACATTTAGTTACCCTCTCCGTGGGCAGGAGAGGTCAATGGGGTGAAAAGTTGAATTTAGAGAGAAAATTGATAAGGAGAATCAAGTGATTCGTTTTCAAAAGATGTTTATTAGCAATTGCTTCTTTTCAACAAATTATTCTTTAACAGGTATATCCAGTGTTGTAGGTTGGCTACCATGGGGGTCACTCCCTCTTTTTAGCATTTGATTTATCAAGCTTAAGGTGCATTTTTCAAGAATTGCATCTCCATTTTTCTGCGGCACCTTAAGAAATGGCATGTCAAAGTTATGTAATTATATTTTTTTTACCTACGAACTAGTTTTTTTTGAAATGTAAAATACTTTTTGAACCAAGATTATTACATGTCTAATGGTGGTTAGACTTCAACTCCAATCCAGGTCTCAACCTGATAAAACTAACATGCAAGGAAGAGAGCACAGGTGAGAGCACAGGTGAGAGAACAGCTGAGTTGACAGCTGCTCTAGAGCCCCTTTGCAGTACCACTGGGTCATGGAGATAATTGACACACTATACAACCTTTTATCAAGTTCATCCCATTATATATACATCCTACACCGAGTCATATCAGTAAATACACACACACAGACAGAGTTAATAGAGATAGATCGGTAGTGACCTAAGGTTGCACCTCTATAGACTACAGTCTGTATGCTGTGTCGATTGCACTTGAGTTTAATGCATGGGCTTACAGTACTTGGAAAGCCCTTCAGGTATAAGAATCGGCGTGCATAAAATTAGGTTTTGATATCCTGTAATATATGAGATCAGGTTGTTGTCACCAGAATGTCTTGCGCTATATAGCTGAGGTTACCGAGAATGGATATCCTGTTTTCGGTATATCTGAAACGGATCCAACAGCCCTACAGATGGCTGCCGCCTTAGTGCATACAATAAACGTCCAAGGTGCGCGCAGCCTGGGCTGAAACGGGCTCATCAACCAATTGATATGCACCTGCATCTGCTGGAACGCGCGCTACATGGACACACCTTTTGAACAGCGAAAAGGCCCTTGGGAGATAATGCCTGCAATCACATACAGAAAAAAGAAATGAATGCTTCTCTTTTCAGACAAGATAATAACTCAAAGAGATAACCAGACAGGAGGGGAGGGAAAGGGGTGGATCTATAGTAGCCAGTGTGCCAGTTGCATATGCGGTATATCACAGGGTGTATTACTTACTCTACTCTGAGAGGCAAGGCACCGACACCCACTAAGGATGGCCTTGGAGATGTGTCCCTTCTCTGTGTGGTGGGGTGCAGTTGCTTAAGTTCTAAGCCTCAGCTCAAAAAGCCATTGGCATTCGTTTCCACCACCTGTTGCTAAGGTTTCAGTGAAATTGATAGCCACGCGGGTTTAGGCGACCCATAGGAGAGCTATCGAAGGAGACGGCACACAAGACGGAACATCTTAATATTTACCCTCCCTCCAATATTACACGTTGCTGTAATTTCAATGCTTGTGCTGGAAAAAATTAAGCCTCTGTACTTATCATGCCAAGCCCTTAGAAATACCTTAGAAATACACGCTTCTAAGCCCTTTGAGGTACACGGTTCTAACCCTTCGGGGCCCACCCTTTGGGCTCACGGAAAGCCCGAGGTGTACGGTTGTTGACAGCTCATATTCAAAATAAGCCACAGTAAACCACAGGTCTCGGCAGACCACACCGCGAGACATATAGGTATGTAGCCTGGCATTCTATTCTAGCCTCTCAAACCGCCCACGTTGTGATCAGCAATGCGTTCTCAAATAAATCACATCTCTATTCATCACCACTTGCTATTGTCTAACCTCCCTCCTTTGCTCTCGCACGCGCTGCAGCAGCCGATCCCAACGCACAACCACCGTGTACGCCGCTTAAAACACGTCCCTTCTGTAGCGGCTTCCAGCCCGTGCCGTGCAGATCAATTCCGCGTGCACAGGGTAAATTCCGCATACAAACATCCAAGAGACGCACCGTGAAAAATTGCTGGATCCTCTTCGGCAGTTTAGGCCGGCCGCACCTCAATAAGGGTGCATTGGATATGCCTCTTCATGCCTATCGTCCTAGAATTCTCATGCACTGCACATGCTGGTAGGCACAGCTCGCCGCAGCATAGAGCACACAAGCACATAGCTTCCTGCACTCTCAGTACACTTTCGCGCCTTCTCCCTTGCCCTTTTGGCTGCTGCCGTTGCAGGAGGCAGGTTTGGCAGACGGGCACCAAAAGCAGCAAGCTGGCAAACAAGGCCGCCGGAGTTGTTGTGGTGGCTGGCTTGTCAACGTTTAACACGTCTCTTTTCACCCTTTGCTTTCGCTCCTGCTGTGTCCTTTTGGGTTGTTAGCTGCCTGTCTGCCCTCGCGCCTTTTGCTTAGCTGTTCTAGTTGTTATTTTATTTCGTTATCTCGGATCGCGCTACCTCTTTCTCATTGTCCCGCGGTGTATCCTCTCATATACTATCCTTCTTCTTCTTCTTCTTCTTTCTATATATATATACTGTTTCTGTCCCAGACACGCGTGTTTTGGTAAAGAGATTGTTGTATATACATAGATATAGATAGACACCTACACATCCAAAGGAATACGAGTTCGTGGTCCCTTTTTTTGTTTGTTTCAGCTTTGGAGTTTTGTTCGGGTTTTTGGTTTAACTTCCCCTCCCCTCCCCTCTGTTCCTTCGCTTAGTGCTCATACAATTCATCACACCTATTGGTTACTAGTTCCACTTTGGTGATTCCATCCCAAGAGCAACGACCGTGATAACAACAGCACCCAACAACAACAACAACAACAACAACTCACACACCCCAATAATGTCGAGTGAGAAACCCTCTGTCGCTGCTCCAGTTGCGGGAGCATCTGCCGCTTCGGCCATCTCCAACTCGGCTCCAATCTCCATCTTCTCGTACTGTGCGGCCTCCATTCTCATGACCGTCACCAACAAGTACGTGCTGTCGAGTTACACCTTCAATCTCAACTTCTTTTTGTTGGCCGTGCAGAGCATCGTGTGTATTGCCACTATCTCCGTGCTCAAGTTCTTCGGTGTTATCACCTACAGAGAGTTCAACAAGGCCGAGGCCAAGAAGTGGTCCCCAATTGCCTTCTTGCTGGTCGGAATGATCTACACCTCCTCCAAGGCTCTCCAGTACCTGTCCATCCCAGTCTACACCATCTTCAAGAACTTGACCATCATCCTCATTGCCTACGGTGAGGTTCTCTGGTTCGGTGGTGCCGTCACCTCTATGGCTCTTGGCTCCTTCATCCTCATGGTGCTCTCCTCCGTCATCGCATGCTACGGTGACACCGATGCCACTACCGGTGCCTTCAACTTCAACATTGGCTACTTCTGGATGTTCACCAACTGTTTTTCTTCTGCTGCCTTTGTTCTCTTCATGAGAAAGAGGATAAAGCTCACCAACTTCAAGGACTTTGACACCATGTACTACAACAACTTGCTCTCCATTCCAATCCTCCTCATCTCCTCTCTCCTCCTTGAAGACTGGTCCACCGTCAACGTGGCCCTCAACTTCCCACTCGAGAACAGAGCCGCTGTCGTTTCCGCTATGATCTTCTCCGGTATGTCCTCTGTCGGTATCTCTTACACATCTGCTTGGTGTGTCAGAGTCACCTCCTCCACTACCTACTCCATGGTTGGTGCCCTCAACAAGCTCCCAATCGCCCTTTCCGGATTGGTCTTCTTCGATGCCCCAATCAACTTCTTCTCCATCTCCTCTATCTTTGTCGGTTTCGCTGCCGGCCTGGTTTACGCCATTGCCAAGCAGAACCAGCAGAAGGAAAAGGCTCACAACCTGCCAACCAACACCAAGCAGTAAGTTAAGTCTGCTGCCTGCAATTTGTTGGTTGTATGGTGTGTGATCGGCGAGATGTGCAGAGACGTTTCATGCAAAGGTGGACGGCTATGTCCCCATACTAGGATTCTGTTGAATTCGAATACCCTGAGATAGGCTGATAGTTTGTGTCACACTATCCTGCTTTTGTTTGATTTTGCTTCGGGATAGAACGAAGCTGCTAATATAAAATGCGTCTCTGGTGTGCATACCCCAAGATGCCTTCACTGTGAACACATATATTTGTCGGTGTATCGATCTTTTTTTTTCTCCTTTTTCCTTTGTGTATATTTATACTATTCTATACAAATATACATATAAAACTTACATATCTCTTCTTCTTTTCTAAAAGTCTAATCCTTATTGATCTTGAGACTGAAATCCACGATACTGCAGCCTTGATGTATGGAAGAAGTGCTGTAGATGTCTATGTCGTTACAGAGGAAGTCAGCCAGGTTTTCCAAGGTGAGACCACCGCTGCACTCCAAGTAGAACTGTCTGTCCTTCCCCTTCCAGGACTCCTTAAGGCTTGCGGCAGCGACTCTCAAGCCAGCAGGGGTGAAGTTGTCCAGCATGATCACGTCTGCTCCAGCGGCAATGGCCTCGTTGGCCTCCTCCTCGCTCTGCACCTCCACCTCGATCTTGGTAGAGAAGCCAATGACCTTCCTTGCGCTCTCGACGGCTTTGGTGATGGAACCCGTAGACCAGATGTGGTTGTCCTTGAGCATCACCATAGAGGAGAGATCATACCTGTGTGGGTCACAGCCTCCGACGAGCATTGAGTACTTCTCCAACAGGCGCAGCCCCGGGGTGGTCTTTCTGGTGCCTGCGATGATGCCCTTATAACCCACTTCACGGGCCTTGGAAATGGTGATGCGTGATTTGGTGGCAATGCCAGAGCTCCTGGCCAGAATGTTAAGCGACAACCTCTCTGCGACCAGGATATCACGCACGGGACCGGTGACGGTGGCTACCTTGATCTTCTTCCCGTCTGGACCTGTGGCCTTGGAGGGCTCCAAGTAGGTGCCCTCAGTGACATACCACTCGACCGACAAACCACACTGAACCATCACCTCGGCAGCGAATGGGACTCCGCTCAAAACTCCATCGCTCTTGCACCACAAAGTGGCCGAGTTCAACGTGCTGCCCACAACGAAGCCACCATAGTCAAACGAGGGGATATCCTCTGAAATCCACGCGGTGATGTCCTGTTTCCACTTGCCGTTGGAGGGCAAGAGGTGGGCGTACTGAGGGTTTGGGTTCGAGAATGACTTAGACATGGTGGAAGTAGATAGAGCAAATATCAGGTCGTCTAATATGGCTCGTCTGCGAATTGGCAAGGAACTTCTATACAACTACGCTTATCTTTCATTACATATATATACTTTTCACCCAAATCGCCAGTATGAGCCCATCCCCCCCATCCTAACGGCCGAGGCTCATCGACCCGGCCTTTGCAGCTCATCCTCTTTTCCCCATACTATGGGAGGACCCGGGTCATCTCATCGCCGTGCCGATGGAGTCGACAGGAAGTTATGGCAGGACGCGGACGCGAATGTGGAGAAGGTGTGTTGTGTTCGGTGCTTAACTGGTTGGTGGGTATATTATTTAACTTTGAATCTATCCTGAACTGCTATCTATAGTTTATGTGTTTGACCAGATTTGACTTCTCTCAATAGAGGCCTTTGCAACTGGCTGTACGCGACATACAGACGCACGTACCGTGTTTTTACGAGATGATATATAGTGAGACTGCAGGTTATTCACCGACTGACCCAGAAGACACAACAGAACAATGAGCGATGTTGGCAACGACTTGCCGAAACGGAAAAATGGCCAAGGCACTTCGAGCAGAGTGATGAAGCGGGGGAGAAAAGAGGGTCCCCGGAAAACAGTACAGTCTTTCTTTGCCTCCTCTGTCAAAAGGGTCACTTGCGGCGAATGCAACATGTCATATTCCAGCCATGTTCCCACCGATGTTCAAATGCACAACAAGTTCCATGGGCGTACTGTGAACGGGAGAGAGTGGTCTGCAAACTGGGGTAGAGTGGTGAAGAGAGTGAGCATTGCCCCCCCACCAGGTTCCAAAACTCCTGTATCAGCGACAATTCTGGAGGTGGATCCCCATAACAGAGCGGAGGCGGCCGCGACCAAGGAGTTGTTGATGATGGTCAATACAGAGCTCAATGCCCCTGATGATACAGGGAAATGGTTAGAATCTAAGGAAAAGGGGAAGGTGTTTGTGTGTGTGGCCAACGGGCGTGCAGTTGGAATGATCTGCGTGGAGAGGATTAGAAAAGGCAGCTGGATGGTCCTGGAGACCGGCAAGGTTGTTGAGCACAAGGAGATCCCGTTGGTTGTTGGCATTTCGCGAGTGTATGTATGCAGAGGCTACAGGCGACGAGGCATTTCACTGATGTTGTTGGATGTGGTAAAAAGCGAGGGGGTGTATGGGATGACTCTAGGCAAGCTGGATATCGGCTGGAGCCAGCCAAGTCAGTTTGGGAGCATGGTTGCCAGGGTTTTCAGTGGGGTGAGACATAAGAGTGGGAGTTGTCTGGTGCCGGTCTACATGGAGGGAAGTGAAGACGACATATAGTTATAGTGCATGCAAAGAACTGGAAAGAGATAGAGAATGATAACGAATCACAGAGAATCACAAAGACTCATGAGGAATTACGAGGAATTATAGAAGTGACTAATTGACAAATTACAAAATGCAAATCACTAAAACAAATATACAGTCAACCTTAAGCCAAACCGCTATTTGTTGTCTTAACTGTTTCCGGGCCTCAAAAAATGTCGTGCCCCAGGAACTGTTGGACCCCAGGATATATCGTTCCCAAATCCAATATGCACAATATGCAAGTCTCACGCGCCTTCACCGGTAGCGGTGAACAGTCCAGTCCGGGAACCACCCACTCCTGTCCGGGGCTTATTCATACCATATACTAACAAAAACTCCAGCAAATCATACAGGTAAGTGATAAGAATGAATCTGAAGAAATAACAAAAGGGCAATATTACCACACATTAAGCCTCTTTGCTCCTCCCCTCTCCTCCTGTCTCGTGCGCTCACCCTCTTCTTAAATGTGAAGTGCACCACCCGATTTCCCCTTACGTGTCTGCCAGGACGCGCACTGTTATGATGTGCTCAGTGGCTGCTATATAGAGGAGATGTAAACAAAGGCAGAACGCAAGAGAAGGAAGGCCTGGGGATGGGATAAGACATCGAAACTATTAGGTGTTAGGCAGTTTGATGTATGTGCTGAAGGGCTGTGTGAGCATATTGTGTTACTGTCCCAACATAGAGCGCAATATAGTAAGGGTATATTGGGCCATATCATTTGACTATTTGACCACACCATTGGAGCCCCCACGTATTGATAGTCATATATATTTGTACGGTTGTCCTATACAGTTGAGCCAATAGTATCCAACACAGATACACCTAACAGTCACACTTCAGTTGTTGGTTATATGCCATATACAATGGCGTCCAATGATGCCGAGGCACTGTATGCTGCCGTGATCAGCTCGGACTACCCATTCATGGCCCAGGTGATCACCGAGTTCAAAACGCACGTCAAGCGAGACTTTGTCAACCTGAGCAACGTTCCCCGGTACTTTGAGGCACTGGTGATTGCATCTGATGTCTCTGACCAGGAGATCTCCTCCATCGCCTTCTCGTCACTGTGCCACTTGGTGAAGAGAGTGACTATCCAAGATGCTTCGGTGCTGAAGCTGGTGGACTACCTCGTGATGCCACTGCTGCTAGCCAAGCTTGCCAACCCGAAAAGCTCAACACGCGCAACGGCGATGAAGACAGTACAGACATACTGGGCCAGTTGCCCCTCAGAGGTGGAAATGTGCATAAGAGAGCAAGGAATTACCCACATCAACCCCAAGGTGCGCCTCGAGTGCATAAGATGGCTTTCATCCGTTATAGCCACGAACCACAATTTCTCTTTCAGGCAGTTTCTGCCGAATTTAGTTACTATTTTGATTCACAGCGATACAAATTCCACAGAGGTCATTGACAATACAAGACAGCTGCTGTTGACCTTCTTCAACTCCTCCCAAAATAGACAGGCCAAGATGGACCTCGTTGCGGAGCTGAGGGGACAAAACATGGATCCGCAAGTGGCGGCATCACTGTTGAACGAGATCGATTCGAGGCTATTGCCAGAGTTCAACAGGGGACTCCAGTCTGAGACGCAGGACAACTCACTCCACTATCCTACTATCGGTACCGACAAACATTATTCTCAAAGCATCGACTCCGACACAAACAACATGTTTGTGAAGGCAGGGATGGGATCCCTTAGAGTGACAGCAAACAACCCAGCCGATAAGAGGAACGAGAGAGTAGTGCCCTCAAGGCCGTCCTCCTCGTTACACTCATCTGTGACTAGTAGGTCAAATCCCCAACAACAACACCAGCATCCACATAATCCATCTCATACAAGACAAGGGAGTGGATCATTGAGTACGGCGAGCCACTTGACGTCTTCCACAACCGCCGGAGTGAGTACTGGTGCCGCTAATGATGTGTCCAGACCACTACCTTTAAATGTTGACAACGATCAACTGGTTGCATTACTGAATGGTTTGCCTGGATACGCACTTGACTCATTCTCTGCTATTGGTGTCTCCTCTGCAGAATACCTGGAGTCCGAGATCGACGCCATGCTCCCTGCATTTGGCGGCAAGGAGACGGAGCATAACTGGCAGGCGAGGGAACGCAATATACTAAGACTGAGAGGGATACTACGGGGAAACGCGGTGACCAATCACCTTGAACTATTTACCAGGCTTCTACGTTCGCTCACAGAGGCCATTGGGAAGGCAGTGAGCTCGTTGAGGACAACGCTGTCAGCCAATGGATGCCAGTTGTGCAAAGAAATCGGCATATATTTGGGCCCTTACATTGACAACAGCACTGTAGAGTCGTTGATGGTGCCGTTGGTCAAACAATCAGGGGCAAGGAAGAACATAGCGCACCAGAATGCCATGATCGGTATCAGTGGCTTATTGGCGCATTGCTCCCATACTCCGCGGGTGATGTCGCAGATTGCCGCTGCGGCCCAGGACAGAAACGCCCAGCCCAGGGCGTATGCCGCTACTTGGATCCAGATCCTGCTCCTCAAATACAGCGACAACAAATCTATGCTCGAAAGCACTGCTTCGCTTGATGTCATGGAGAGAATCCTTGCCAAAGGCGTGTCTGATCCGAGCCCCATAGCTAGGGAGGCCATGAGAGCCACGTTCTGGGCTTTCTACAGCTATCGTGAGGAGAGCACCCAGGCGATCCTCAACAGACTTGAGCCAACTGTGAGGCGCGCGCTGGAGAGATTGAGACCTGGCAATGATGAGAACGATGGTAACAAAGGGAACTCCTTCAACGACACCCCATATGGCTCTCTACGACACGTAAAGCAGTCTTTGAGAGGCGGTATAGGTGCGTTTGGCTCTGTACGAGGAAGGGGGGAACCACATCAAGCAAGTGTGCTGAGAAGAGGTGCAAGCGGCAAGTCTACTCGAATGGACCCCCCCACACAAAACGCGCCGGTGGGAGGAAGTTCCTACCATACACACTCGCAAGCATCCTCCGAAATTGGACGCCCAGGACGCATGCATTTGGCGCAGAAGCCCAGAAGAACAGTCTCTGGCGCAAAATCAAGCCTTGGATTCAGATCACGCTCGGAGGAATTGCCTTCTTCAAGGGGGCAAGGGGTACAGCATCCCTCTGTTTCTCGCAGCATCTCCCAGGGCCATGCCGATAGCCCTGTTCTTGGCCATCAGCAGAAACATGGCTCTCCACAGGGACCATTGCCTGGGATTGAGGATATTTTTAACCCCAAGGAGACCAATCACAGCACTACGGAGCCCCTTTTCAAGCAGATCCAGGAGATGATGGCGGTCAGAGCGGCAAACAACACGGACGAACTGAAGGATACAGACAGCGGTATCGAGAAGTATTTTGATGAGCCAGCCAAAGAGACTACACCAGAGTTGCCCATGGGATCCTTGATTATCGAGCCGGCCCCTGAAGTTGTTGTTGTTGATGCTTCCTCCTCCTCCTCCTCGCACACACACAGCCACGACCAGATGTTCAAAAACCTGTCTGCTGAGGGTAATCCGGGCTTGATTTCCGAGGGCGTTGCATTGGTTGCACAGTCTCTTCGTGATGGGGAGTCTCTTCCTGTGAAATTCAACGACCGTCTTAATGAAATCTCTATGAGTGATCCACATGCATTAGTGCCTCTGCTGGATGTCCCTGTCTTGGAGCAGACAGCCAAATACCTGACGACGAATAATCTCATGAGGTGCCTGGCGTTGAACGCGCAGAGGGGTGTCGGTAAAACCTGGAATATCTCTGATGTGTGTGACCACTTGATCAACTCCGTCCAGATTGACGATCTCTGTTTGGCCATCATCCACATATTCAAGGTGGCCATCAATGTATCGCTGGCAGGCGACCGGTTGTTGTCCATGCAGTTTATCAAGCATAAATTGTGCTTGGTGGTGTTCACTGTTCGTCTCCTCTGCCAGTTGCTAGAGAAAATGCCTCTTCAGGACTACCTAATGAGCAATATAACCGAGGCTGCACTTCCCTGTATTGATGTTATTGTGGATTCAGAGAGCCACGAGGACATGCAGTCATACAGGGAGATGATTGCTCTATTCGAATCCACCAATGCTCCGCTTTTCAGGCGTTGTCTATCGGAGGCTGATGGCATGATCGTAGAGGAGATAGAGAATAGATTCGACATCAAGAACAACAGGATCGGTGAAGAGAATGTGGTGTCGGCGGATGTGGAAGATGGAGAGTTGGATGCTGACTATGACGATTTACCAACATCCATGAAGTCCTCTCTGTTTGATATGACGATGATTAATCCACTGAGCAGGTCCGGTTCGGGCTCTCTGCTAAATGCAGATGACCTACATAAGGATATCCGCAGTGACATGACAAAGATCATGCCATCCCTCAAGATGAGATCAATTGAGCAGGCAAAGGTTCAAGAGGTTGAGCAGGTAGAGTCGCAACAGCACAGCATGCTGGATTCACCAGAACCCTCGAAGCAACCCCTTGCAGAGTCCAATAAAGAATTAACCGAAGAGTTCAAAACGATCAGACTTACCTCTCCTTCCAATGATGCCGCCACGGCTACTTCTGGTGGTGATGAAGGAAGTGCTCCCGAACACGCTGCTACGGCTCCATCACCTGTTGTCATCAAACCCAATACTGCCTCAGCTATCCAAGAAATCATTGATCGTGCAGATCCCCTGTCGTCTGTGATCAATGCCAGCGCATTCGGCCCTGTGGTGATATACGACGATCAACAAGGAGTAGCAACCGAACAGACATACGGTGAGACTCGCCTAAAAAATTTGGCAAGAACTGTCCCCAAACACTCTTCACGCTGGCTTAACTATGAAAGGGAACGGTTGTCACTGTACAGAAGGTCTGGTGACAGATCTGCTGGTATATCTGCTCCTGGCTCTCCATTTGTCGAATCCGCTGCTGCCATGGATAGTGTGTTGGTGAAGCTGACTGAAGCAGGCTTTCCTGGACATTTTCTTGACGATAAAGAGTTTGCCTTGCTGTTGACGCGGTTGGACACCACTCAAACGGGTGAAATTCGCGCTGTGGTTGATGGCCTGTCTGGCTTGGAATCAGCACCATCCAAGGCAAAACAGCAGGCTGTTGTTTTCTTAAGACAATTCGTCACTTGTGTCGGAGTAGTGGACCAACCTACGGTAGAGGTGTTGTGGAGTGCGATAATGCGGCTTGCCAAAGGCGTAGATTCGTTCGATGACGAAGTGTACGTGGCGCTTGGCGAATGGGTGGAAGAGGTGGTGAGGTTCAATCCTCTGCAACTACTCCAATGTTGTATCAGCACGTTGTCTGAAGTGCTGCCTCATGACACCGTCAAGATATCACTTTCGCTTCTGGCCATTTCTAACATCGTCACCTGCATAGAAGAAGATGTTCCACCGGAGTGGGTTTTCAATGTGGACAATGAGGTGTTCAAGTTCATCACCAGCAATGAGACTCAGGTGAGGAGACTAGTCATCACCATATATGCGCAACTCTATGTCCGTGCCAAGGAGTCTGCATCGGAAGCAGGCGAAAATAACAGGAATAGTGGCGAGTGCGAGCGTTCTGTGCCCGTTGAGATCTTTAAGAAACTTTCTGGGTCGCAACTCAAACTTGTGGAGTACTACAGTGAGAGGGTATGATTGGAAAATAAGGCTGGCTGGCTTTACTGTACTATAATTGCATCTGTATGATAACAACTAATGATATGATAACTACATGGTCTAAACATACGGATACCATCCAGAGATTGTATTGTTGACATAATATATACAGGGCATGATTGGGTGCGATATGTGGAGTATATGTACAGATTCACCCAACCCAGCTCATCACTTTCAACAACTGGAACTCACCTCTAACAGTTACAACAACTTCCTCCTTGAAGTCAAACATTCTAATAAAACACCTCACCGCTGTCCACGAGAGCAGGCTTGAAGTTTTCCTTGTCACTGGGCACCACAGGGTCTAATGGCCTGTAGAGGTAGTATGCCTTGAGAGCACTCACTGTTGCTCTAGTTCTAGCCTCCTTGATGGAGGCACCTTGGCCCTCACCGAGTTTCTGGTTGCCGCTGAAGACACCAATGACAAACACAGGGGCACTGGATTGTCTACCTGTCTCGGCAATCAGTCTACAGACCGGAGCCTCGAGGTTTTCTCTCTTGAGCAGCTTCGCCAATAGCCTGTCTGGGTGCTGGAACTCAAACATGGATGCAATGTCAACCTTACGTGACAAGATGTGGTTATATATGAACTTCTTGGCCGCCTCGGGTCCAGCGTAGGCGTACACACCAGAGATGATGGACCGCACAGCGGCAGCATGGGCCGATGCCTTGTCCATTCCATTGGAAGTGATACTCACGACGCCGGCCTCTGGGGTCTTGAGAGAAGGCTCGTAGCGCAAGCGGCCGTAGACATACTCGGCGGGCTCGTCGGCGAGGTAGCGCTGCAGCTCACTTCTGCTCTCCTCCTCGATACCCCATATCTTGGAGATGTCCAATAACGAGTGCTTGCCCAGGTAGGCGTTTATTGCGGCGTGGAGCACGGATGCGGGGAGCCTTGGGTAGTTCACCATGAGGTACTCAGTGACGTAGTACATCAAGAGGTTCTTTCCAAACACATTGAGGCCAAAGTTGTCGGCGAGAGTGTTACCCTTGGTTCTACAGGTGAGTGCCCTTGCCAAAGTGGAGAGCTGGTACTCTTGGGGGAGCTCTAGACGAGCGTGCAGTGCGATGAGCGGTGGAGATAGCTTTGCTTGTTCCTCGGATATTTTGTCTCCAAATGACTTTCTTTCGTATGCTCCAAAGTCGTCTAGCTGCTGTGGGATCTTGTAGTTGTGAGAGTATGTGGTTGTCTTGGGCTCGTATGGCTCGGCCACCCCCGTGGTGTAGTTTCTGGTGGCCCTCTGCATCGTCAACGATATCCTGCCACCGCTACCTCCGTTGTTGGCAATGGCCCGCACACCACACGACATCAGTTGCTGTGATCTCCTCAGCCCTCCCAGGCGCTGTATGTTGTTCATGTTTGCCTGTTTTGGAACTCTGTCCTTTGAGCTATGCCACCTTAACTGTCCTATGCTCCTTTTTGCAAAAACATAAAAACTAGCAATCTTGAAACACAGATCCACTGTTAGTAGTTCCCCAACTATCTACGTTGCCTACGCTCTGTAAGATCACCACTGAAAAATTCGAGGTAGTCTGAAGTGGAAATCACACGACCTCCCCTAGCGGTATCCAAAGTTACCCGGGGGTGGAAATAGAGGGCCTCACTAACTTGTCGAGGATCACTACACGCCTACTATGCTTCTCCTCCCATAACTACTATACTGAGCTGTCTGTACACGCCCTTTTGGGTGGATGTGTTCGGGCCAATTAGATATGCCTGTAGCCTGGAGAGGAGAGGCATTGGCATAGGTTTAATGATATATACGTATAGTAGTATACAACCTGTATATGTGTATATGTATTTGTGCATTATTTATTATCGAGCATTTTGTTTCGGTAGATATTAACATAACGTCATGGTATGTGTGATTGTGATGGTTTTGAGGTTAAGAGTATCCTTTTGGCAAGGGTGTGTCTTTGGTTTATAGTATGGTACTGGTGAAACCGTGCTGCTAGAGAGAGGTTGTATGCCATTAGACGTGGACATACCGTGACACTCACTTGTGGGTGCGGGTTTCTGCTGTGTTTGTCATTGGAACCCATCCACGCACTTGGAACCCACCAATTCACACTGATTATATTTGTTGCTGCTGGCTGTATTTGCCATCTACCAGTGTGCTATACCTTCTGTTCACTTTGATACACTTCAATGCTGCCGATGCTTATCCAACTCAGAAAGATGTACTAACAACAACTAGAGTGGAGGTCATCACATACATGCTCCTGAGGTAGGTAGTATTTGGGCTAATGAATACATAGGGGGTCTGTCTGAAATAACTAACGATATCTAGTGGGTGAGACCACCAACAGGTGGATGGAACTTCACGCCAGCCAACTGGAGGAAAAACACAGCCATAGTGCTCCTTGGTTTCGGTGCTTCGTGTCTTGCTCTTTACAAGCTCGGTGAAGCTGGCACTTATGATGTCCAGCAGCAGTACTCGGAGGACACCATTAAGAGGTGGAACGAGGCTGCGCGTGCCAGCAACAACAAAAAGTAATAACGACACAAGTATACAAGGGTTGTGGAGGAGTTAGAATGGTATGGTATGTCTAGATACATGTCTATGTCGGAAGAAGAGCTGCAAGGAGTGGCGCTTTATAGTTAAACTATGTATTGATAAAACTCTATAATGCATGAATGTTTCGGGAACATGCCCCTTTTTTACTAAAACAGATACACCTTTGCCTCCTCATTGGACTCGGTGATTTCTTTGAGAAATGCAAACGTCTCCTGAACGTCCCACAGGTTCTGCTTCTTGGAGTCCAGGTAGGTGGAATCACACACCACGGCGGCGATTTCGGAGCTATTGATGGTGGTATCCTGCTCCGACAACAGCCTCTGTATCCTCGAAGGTGTTGCGGCCAGTATTCTGGACCTTGTGGTCTTCAATAACTTGAGATCATCCTTGAGCTTGTTCTTCTTGATGAGCTTGACGGAGGATCCAGCAACAGATCTTGTGACACGGTGTACATCACACGCTCTGATAGCAGAGGGAGAAATTATGAGAATGAACTTGCGGGGAGTCTCTAGGTTGTCTGTTGCTGGTTTCTTGTTCTTTTTCTTGTTCTTTCCCTTGGAGGCTGCTGCAGCAGCAGCCGGAAGATACATGGGCAGAAACTCTTCGATGAAGGCAGGTAGCTGCGTCAGGGATCTCTGCTCTTGGAAATCACCAGTGTACTTGAAGAATCTCTTTTGAATATATTTCTCACTGAGCTCCAATGCAGATAAATCCTTATTCACGTGCCGTATCTTAGCTGCGAGGGCCTCCGCAATGACATCTGGCGTGCTGGCACTCAGCTGTCTCTTTTGTTGTATATCGTACTCCATCTTGAGCTTCTTCTTGTTGGTGAGCTTATCAGACTTGCCCTTTCTCTTCCTCTGTCCGCCCTCCTGTTCTCCAAAGTCATCAACCACACCTTCTTCTTCTTCATCATCTGAAGACTCCGGCTTGAGAGTCACCCCTTCGTCTGCAGATTCGTAGTCCACCTCATAGGCGAGACCATCCTCCAATTCATCTGGTGCTGTGCTCATTGCAGTGTATATATTTTGTATGTCTTGTTTCTTGTTGAGTAGGTAAGTGTGACTGTATGTGTATATGATATCACGTAAGACACAAGAGGCAAAAAATCAGTCAATATCAAGACACTTCCAACAGTCTTCCATCGTCAGCATACACCACCCTCTTCACCTATATGCTCTAAACGCTCTGCTCCACCCTCTGCATGCATAATTTTTTTTCACAGCTTACCCGTATCGGGTCAATCATCGCTGCTGAATGTGCGGCGCACTAGCGACACCCTCGCGTTTGGCGTTGCGTCTGTGTGTTTACGTGCGCATCTCCAGAGTGAGCGCAACAAATAGTGAGAGGAGATTCTGGGGATCAATAATAACCACCTA
The DNA here is from genome assembly GCA_030567595.1 of Kuraishia piskuri. NCBI lineage: Eukaryota > Fungi > Ascomycota > Pichiomycetes > Pichiales > Pichiaceae > Kuraishia > Kuraishia piskuri. Next base: position 30,278 of record JAJLSM010000024.1, read on the forward strand.
ATGGGGGTGGGAGGTATACGAGGAAAACCGTCGGATTGAAGACAGAGGTAGGGGTAAATAACGTTTTCCTTTATTTTATACTTTGTTCATTGCTGTGAGGTGCCTTGCCTTGAGGTGCTTGCTCTGTTTATATCGCTTGGGCTTACGTACACATACACACACCCCATATAGATTCCCCGTGCGTTTATCTGTATAATGATTGTGACCCTATCGATGACGACGAATTTTGTATGAGCTACACAGTAAAACTTTGACATGGACATAAACCCACCACGATCCCCGCATATGGCGGAGGATAGCACACGGGAGTCGGTAAGTATTCTCTATTGATATATATGCTTTGGAGCGATTGATCATCCAATTTACTAACGCTGTAACTCATAGCCACGCAGAACACCAGCTAAAAATGCAGCATCCCCAAAGACCCCAATCAGACAGTCTCACCCCCTTGCTTCAAACAGCGGTAAAACAGTCTCATCACAGCGAAGACGTGTTTCTGGAGTGCTGCGGTCTGGAGGCTCGGCAAGAAGAACGCCTAACGGGGGTTCGGTACGGCGCGTGCCAACGACCCCATACACACTCCAAGCCATCAGAGATACCACTCCCCACAGGCCCACAACACCATCCCGTTACAGGACCGCCAGATACACACCAGGTAGCGATCTTCGTGCCCTTAGTAGGCTGTTGGTGAGAGAGAAAGAGGAGCAACGCAAACAGAGAAGAGACAGCCGAGAAAGAGAAAAAGAGTATCTGCACCAGCTGAGCACCACTGCAGATAGCAGTCTGGGAGCAGGAAAGCAGATATTGGACATAAAACAAGTAACACCACACTCAAACAGAAAACCCACTTCTAACAAGGCCATAGATGGACTTGTCGTACAGTCTCCTTCCCACGGTCATGCTCATAGCCCTCAAATCCCCTCCCTGTTATCCTCACCAGGTTTGGGTGACGTGGAACGGCAGAGGCGGCGGACAATAGATAACAGGCTGAGTCTCGTACAGTCCATTCCGAGCGATATCCTCTCGAACATTGCAGTACCAGAGGGCGTCATTAGAGAATCTGACAACTTTGGTGGAGACATGGATTTTGATGACGGGTATTCAGATACAGAGTATGCTGACTACGGAGATTACGAGGACCAGAACAATGCTGCACCAGAGGTTGAACAGGATGATAGGCTTTCAGACGTATTTGGATCACCCAGGTATCCAGATATCCAAGGGCCAAGCGATGCTGCTGATACCCCGATGTATGGTGAAGGGGTTGTACCCGTCGAAGAGGCAGCAACAACGCCGCTACAGAAGAGGATAACCCGCAAACCGCAGAGTGGGGTTTCCAGGAAAACTTCGTCCGAAATGCCTTTGAAGTTTCTACGAGATATCTCACAACAGTGCCTTCCCAGGAGCTATCAGTTGTCTCCCAATCTATTACAGCAAGTCTCAAATATTGGCAGTTCCTTCCTTTCACAGCAATTGGAGGATTTGGAGGCGTATGCAACACATGCTGGCAGAAAGGTGATAGACCATAACGATGTGGTGTTGTTGATGCAAAGGACAAGAACGTTGATGGAGTCGAAACCTCTAGCGCCGGAGGGAGGTGTCTTTTCGCTGGCGAGCAAATTTTTGAGTCTGGAAGATCTGACCGAAGTTGAAAATGCTCTGTATAAGGGAAGGATAATGGAAACGAAGCGTAAGAGGCGAATAGCAGAACGCAAGCAAGCTGGTAATGAGCAGAGAGTGGAAGAGGAGGAGGAAGAGGAAGAGGAGGAGCAAAATTATGATTAGTGGGGTCATGGTCACCCAGTGTATTTGTATGAAGGACTCTCAATAGAACATCCATTTCGTAACTCTCGTGCCTTCATTTTTTGCTCTCATTTCCACGCTATATATACATGCCATGTCCCAGCAGATGATCACTACTGTATCAGCCCACTTTCTCTGGCTATTCTATGTTCAATCAGTTCGTCACCCCCAGATCTCACAACCTGTTTATAAGAATCAGTGGGAGATGTGATAACATGATTTCTCTGACGCTTCCAGTTCCCCTGGTTACCCTTGACCAATCTATAAAGTTCAAAAAATGCGGCAGGCGTGATTCCTTGAATCCTTCTGGCCTGACCTATCGTCTCTGGCTGCACTGTATTGAGGAGGTTGATGACTTCTGAACTCAGTGCAGGAACCGAAGAATAGTCATAATGGAGAGGGAGCAACATGTTTTCGTCTGCGTTGAATGCCTTGATATACCCCAGCTCCTTCTTTAGGTGACCCTGGTAAACACCCTCCACCGTGAGCTTCAAAAGGACACGGGCAGATAGATGCGACAGGTCTTTATCGAGATGAGGAAGTAGAGCGTCTACAGTTACACCGTTATACCGCAACATATCATAAGCGGTTTTTGGCTGGCTGTCGTTGTTGACGTTTACGCCAAGAGCATTTCTCCACCTCAGACCAGACATGGTAAACTTCTGAAGGTATTCCTTGGCCTCCTCCATCTCCTTCTTTTCGCGCTGAAATAGCTCCCACCTGGTGTCGCCAACACATCCCAACTCTCTTCCTCTCTCTGTCAGACGCAGGTCTGCATTATCGGAACGAACACTCACCCTGAACTCCGACCTGGAGGTGAACATCCTGTATGGTTCCTCAACTCCCTTGGTGATCAGATCATCGATAAGCACACCTATGAATCCATCACTACGTGATAGTTTGAGCGGTTGCTTGCCAAGTGCGTTAAGTCCAGCGTTGATACCGGCAATGCATCCCTGTGAAGCGGCCTCCTCATAACCTGTGGTACCATTGATCTGGCCGGCGAGGTAAAGGCCATCTATCAGTTTCGTCTCAAGAGTGACCCTCAGCTCTCTAGGATCAACGTAATCGTACTCTACACCATAACCGGGTTGCAGCATATCTACATTTTCAAGTCCCTTGATCAGCCTCACCATCTGAAGCTGGATTTCAGCAGGCATCGTACAACTGATACCATTAGGATACACCACATCAGTATCGATGCCCTCTGGCTCCAACCACACGGTATGCTCCGATTTGTCCTTGAAACGTATTACCTTGGCCTCGATAGAAGGGCAGTATCTTGGGCCCTTGACAGTTTCTCTGATGTGAATGGATTTATCAAGGTTATTCAGAAGAAGCTCGTGCATTTCAGGAGTGGTCCTAGTGGCATGGCACAGCAACTGCTCATCAATGCTGACACGGTCATTCATATACGACATGGGCTGGGGCGGGTCGTCACCATGCTGAACCTCTAAGGCGCTGTAATCAATGGTTTTGGCGGAGAGTCTGGGTGGAGTACCGGTCTTGAGTCTGCCAAGCCTGAACCCGGCGGCATTTAACGTCTTGCTCAGCCCAAAGGTGGCATCTTCACCAATCCTTCCCGCAGGATAAGCTGTCATACCAATATGGATCTCCCCTCCAAGAAACGTACCTGTGGTTATCACCACCTTGTCTGCCCTTATCACTTCTCCATTGTCCAATATCACACCTCTCACCTTCCCGTGATTACGGCCTTCAGAATCATGGGACTCACCTGATCTTGCCGGCTCTATTATAAGGTCTTCCACTTTGGCTTCCATGATGTTGAGATTCCGGTACCCCTCCAACTCTCTCTGCATCTCTCTGAGGTAGATCTCTCGGTCGATCTGAGCCCTGGGACCCCAAACGGCAGGACCCCTAGACCTGTTGAGGATCTTGAACTGAATCCCGGCCTTGTCAACAATTCTTGGAGCAACACCATCAAGCGCATCCACTTCGCGCAACAGAGTTCCTTTACCTACACCTCCCATCGACGGGTTGCATGAACATGTTCCAATCTTGGATACATCTGGAGTGATGAGCGTGGCCTCCACGCCTGTCCGAGCAGCAGCTGTGGCAGCCTCTATACCAGCATGGCCCGCTCCAATAACCACCACTGGGTGGTTTGGCTCCTGCACCAGAGCAGACTCCAGATCAGCATTAATGGTGATACTCCTCCTGATTATAGAGGGCAAGCACCTCTGCAGTAGCCCTGTGGTCCTCGGCGCTCCACCAGGCCAGAAAATGACTCCTCGACTCCTGAGCATACTGTAGAACTATGGTAATGTGTGGCTGTGTCTGTTATGTTCCTGCTGACTTTGGGGCTTTTGGACTTTTACTCCATTTATCTCAACCATTTTTCAGTTAGCATTTGGCAACTCATCATACCAAAAATTTCATGCACAGTGAGCCGCAGCAAGATGAGCTGTGTATGGGAGCGAGTAGAAATACACGATAATAGAGAATATCACCTATTTGCAGAGTAAATTTATGAAAATCGGTTTGGGATCGGTTTAGAAATATCAGAGTGTGTGGAAGTAAATACAGTTAGAATGCGAATCATCCAGAGAGTCTTGCCCATGATATCCCTACTGTGAACTAATGCTCGGGGGACTCCCCACCATAACACTTTCGGCTACGTCTATAACTGGATATCAAAATAACGTCCATTTCTTTGTGATTTCAATACATACGGCCCCTAAAGTACGTTAATCGATCTATGGTGGGCTCATTAATCCGCATTGCTAACCTGTTATGCTAAATCCTCATAGCATTCGTTCTGTTGCTACGACCGTGCTGCCTCATTGAATATTCTTGTGCTCCCAATCATATCCACCCGGATACTCTCAGTCCAATGATAGCATGGGACTGTGTGTACACTCATAATGGTTTCCTGATCTCCATTTTCTCTTCCCCATGTCTGGCTCTCCGCCCCGGCTGGGCTACAGAACCCCGTTCAGGCCACCCGCCTCTTCTCCTGATCTATTTTCTTGAACGTTTCCCATTTTGACGTTTGTGTTGGCATTCCCAGTAGCGATTGCTTGGTATCTCTGATACCATCCTTGATTCCCCATCCGAGCATTCTGTCTGCCTGGAAGAAGAGGAAACCCGAGTACAGCAGGCCTGCACCCACAGGCTGTGCAATGAAGAAAAAAACCAGGTAAGCCGGCCTAAATGTCGCTAAGTATGGCATTGTGATATATGTTCAGTGTGTTGTCGAGATAGGTGATGGATTTTTAAACACCCCTAACCACGTTAATTAATCAGTGATAAGCGGTTGACTATTCTCACACGCAACCTAACATTTCTCTCCCTCTCCCCCCCTCTCTCTCTCTCCCAATGTGTATGCGCTCCCCTTTCGCTGTTGCTTATTTCTCTGCGGACGATTGGTAGACCAATTACCCGTGCAATTCTGGCAGTGGTACGGTCTCAGTAGTGTATTTCCCCCATAGTGCCTTGAACCCATCAATAGTGGACGGTAGTGTATGCCTCTTAGCACTCGGTGGAGCATGTCTGTTAGTGCACTTCTCTTAGTGCTCGGTAAAGAATCATCTCCTAGTAGTGCATTTGCAGCTATGCATCTCGTTTTTGCTCTATGAGCTCCACTCCCCACTACTAGCCTACACAGAGTTACCCTGCCGATATCTCCGACCAGAGACCAGTTTTTCACCGGTCGCGGTGCCGGCTCTCTCGCCCGAGGAGGGGTAGTGTGCAGGTCACTTTCCATCCCGCAATGAGGAGAGTGAGGGTATCCTGTTACCGAAGAAGTGCCTAGTGTCTTCGGCAGGTTAGGGCATGGGCCTAACTAAGAGTAGTTACTCCTTTAATCGAGGGAGGAGAATCTGAGAAGGAGGACAAAGATCGAGAAAGTGTGAACACAGAGACACCAACACTGAGAACGATACTGTGAACGACATCGTGACAAATACTGCGGTGCTAATAAGCTTTGGAAGAATATCGTCTGTGTTCATTTGGGAGTGTGGGTATATTGCATCTGTTGAGGTACCGCACTGCAAATAGCACTATCCATCGTCATTATATTAGGCATCACCTCACTCCAACATAACTGCCACACATTCATTGCTCGAAATCGGCTGGGAGCAATTCCTACCGAACATATAGTCTCACACCATATATAGAACAACACATATATGTGCACACCGATTAGTTCTGTTCTAATACTGTCGGCGATCTGTTGTTCTACCTTTCACTCTACTCGCTCTCAATTTGCATATTGGTAACGCTTGATCAAAAGCGAACCACTCTTTGATTGTTCATATTCTTCTTACCTCCCACCTCTAACATCCCAGTCATGTCCGCCGCACTGTCTTCGCATCAACCTGACGTAAGTCAGTATTACCAGCAACCACAGCATCCTCAGCTCCCACAGGATCAGCACTCACAGCAGCAGTATTTTTCCACATCCTTGGAACAATCACCATATCCTGGCTTTGACCACCAGGTTCCCCCTCTCGGCTCGGTATTGCCCTTCCAGCATCCCCCTGCTCAGGCATACCAAGCCCAACAGCTGCCGGAACCTCCCCATGTGCCGGCTCCCGTAGCTGAGCCTGTTGTTGCTTCCGCACCTGACCAGCCATACTATGTCAATGCCAAGCAGTATCACCGTATTTTGAAGAGACGTATCGCCAGGGCCAAACTCGAGGAGAGCTTGAAAATTGCAAGGGGCCGCAAACCATACCTGCATGAATCCAGACACAAGCATGCCATGAGAAGGCCAAGAGGCCAAGGTGGAAGGTTCCTAACGGCTGCCGAGATTGCAGAACGCGAAAGGCAAAAGACGCTCGAGGAGATGAAGGAGCATAGTGGCGAGAGATACGATGACGAGAGCTCATCCACACCAGGCACAGCCACCGCAAATAATGATAACAACGACAACAACTCATCAGATGCAGCATGTGCTCCAGCTATCCCACCACCTTCAACGAAAGAAGAGGCTGAGACTAGTTCGCTGCCTGCCCCGGAGGCAAAGAGTGAGGAGCCACATGTTCATGTGGACATCTCTCAATTCACCGACTTCAACGACTCCAGCAAGCCGTCCGAGGCTACTGCTAGCGCTGAGCAGAAGTAATCAACGGAAAGTGTTGCTTTATCGGAGATGAGTAGACGTTGGTGATTATATTCTGGTAAACGTGGGAGGTTGTGCGTTGTGTTTGTGGCCATGAACCACTTGCAATGCATTGATCGTTCCGGATTGACCATTGCCTTATGGTTTCCATCGTGTGATATATTAGGATGTCTCATCTGATAGCATCCATGTTTCTTTTATCGCTTGTTTTATGACTACGTTTTTGTGTATCGGTTTTGTTTAGTTCCGCTTTGGTTTCACCCTTTTTGTCTCCAGTCTTTTCTTTTCTTACTGTGTTTTACTCTTTCCTGACGATTTGTTTATTCTTTTTGCGGTGTCTGTTCTTTGCAGCAAAGCTGTGGGACGACTCTGCTTAAATATTAACATGAAAAGCACTTGTTTATGACGGGTGGTGATGCCAATACAGGTCGTCGCACCTATACTGATTTCTGTTTTGTCCAGTGATTATCGAGACGAACTATTTCTATTCATGAATATTATGTTTTGATAGTCATTTTCGACATCATCCACCTTACATTTGTAAACATGTGCATTCCTAATAGAATCGAAGATTTGCAAAGAAAGAAATAAAGGGCAACACATCTTTTAATGCAAATGGACTCTCTCTAGTTTATAGTCATATATACACCTATACACCTTAACAAAAAACACCGAGAGCAACTCTACTACAATCCAAGAGAGCTCCAAGCTTGCGTTGCCTCCGGCGAAAGTTGTGAGACCGCAACTGCAAGGGCTGGACCGTTAGCAGCATTCAGCTTTATCATCTGTTGCTTAAAGAAATCTTTGATCGCATCTTTTGTGGTGAACTGTGGAACTGGGTCGAACGGCTTGGGGGCAATCGCATTTAGCTTGTTGAAACTAGAGCCAAAGCTGATCTCTTCAATGTCAACCTCAAGGGCATCATCACCCTGGGCTCCGTCACCCACCTTGTAGCCAGCGATCGATTCCGATGAGACCATTTTCACAAGGTTCTCCAAGACTTGGGAAAGTTTGTCGTTATACTTAGCAGCGGGCGTGCAGAAGTCCGGGGTCTCACAAATGAGGTTGGTAAGACCTACGGTCGTGATCTTACGGTCCTGCAAATTATTGAAATTGGCCGATGAGGGCAGCAAAAAGTTGGAGAGAATCTGTCCAAACACGCCATCTTGAACGCCGTCAATGAACTTTAGGATGAACTCCGAAGTGAGAGCGTTAGGGTTCACGTTTTTGTCTGACACGGTGTTGAGACACGAGATGGTGCTGATGAAGACAGTGAACCGCTTCACATACTTCTCGCTACGGGCGGTCTGGAGTCTCTGTAACAACAGCATGGCGATCTGGTTGGAGAATGCAGAGAGCGAGGCAATGGGAACCTTGAGCAAAATGGTTTCGAGAAGCTCAAAGCCATAAACATCGTTCACTTTTGATGCAATGAGCTTCTGGAACACACCCAGAACTGGGGTAAGGGACTCAGCACTGGCTATACTTGCGGGTGAGTGGCTGATGATGGAGCGCAAGAGACGGGTGATGGCTGGAATATTTCCCCTATACTCCCAAACAGCAGGTGATACGAGGGGCTTCAACAGCTGTAGGTAAGTCTCAGGAATAGGCTCCTGGGCCGGCAGAAGCTCCAACAAGAATGCCAGAATCTGGAACACGTATGGCACAAACTCCTGGACATCCTGGCCAAGAATGGCAAGTAACTGGGGGACGGCCACGGAGATGAACTGTTGGGCACCCAAGACCGGAGCGTTGTACTTTATGATGATACCAATCGACTCAAACATGTAATGGGTGAATTTGGGGTTGGAAGGGTTGGTGAGGGTGATTCCCACGATTTTGAGCAGCTGTTCCAGGATGGCAGGAGCATGCTCGGATATATTTTGTTCTGATGTGAGAAGCACTCTCATCACACAACGCATGAGAAACTCATTCTCTGCAAGCTTCTCTGGGGTGCTTCCCTTCTTGAACATGAGTCTGAACAGATTCATCAACAGCTCCTGCGAAATGTTTGCTGGGATGTCTGTCTTTGTAAAGAGTAGTTTTTTGTGGTTTGCTGGGTCTCTGATGGACAGAATCTTATCTATGGTGATAGCGGTGTATGTGTACACCACATAGTTCTCATCCTGGAAGTGAGCCGAAAGCATGGGGAAGGCTTCGGCTAACTGCTGCTTGGTTAGCTGGTTTCTGAAGGTGTGGATGTATTTAATGGCATCCACACGCAGAATAGGGTGGATCCCTGTGCCAACGAGGTCGGGAGCAACGCTTGTGGCGAAGAACTGGACAACGTCCAGCATCAGATTGGTGGCCATCACACCGGCATTGGTGACATTACCCTTTGCAGCAAGGGCGCTGTACAAGAAGAGGGCAATATCCTTGGACTGCCACTTGGAGTTGTGGGACTGATACTCCTGAAGGTAGCTCTCGACGTATCTCATAACAACTGTTGTGACCATCCCTTCGTTATTCTCCTTCAAAGACCTCAGGAAATCAGTGGAGGAGCGGCGGCGAGTATCCGAGTCGGATCCTTCAAGGTCACGTCTGGTGAACTCGATAGGGTCGTCTTCGAACAGCTCCTCATCCACTTCTCTGAGGGTCACGTTGGGCAGGATGATCTTCTCGGTGATCTCCTTAAGAGCTGATTCCGAGTTGAAGAGCTCAAAATGCTTAGGCACTGCAGCCACAGCGGTCATGAAAGATAACAGCTTGGACACGAGGATATCATACTTGGGTTGTGGTCCAACGGTGGTGAGCAAACCCCAAGTTGTCTGGATGAATTGCACCATGAGAGGATCAAAGACATCCTCGTACCTCGTGGCATAGAGCTGGATCACCTCCGAAATGGAGGTCTTGACACGGGTGACAACGTCAATCTCCTCTGCCTCATCCTTGTCCTCCAACAGTGGGCTCGAGTACAAGAGATACTTGTGCATCAGCTGCATTCCAGCATTCATATTATCTTCGAAGAACTCGGGAATATCCTGACAGTTGAGGTCATAGTAGATCTTGACGATCAGCAGGAGGTTGTCGAACAGCACCTTGAGGGCATCCTTGTTCGAGGAATTGGTCTCTATCAGCTGGTCCACCTGCTGGAAGAGCTGTAAGAAGGGCGTTGAGAACTTGTCGAGAACTAGCTTTATCTCCAGGAAGAGCTCGTCCGAGCGGAATTGCGACCGCCATCTGCGGCATATGGAGTGTGTCACCTTGAGAACGCCCTTGTTGGTGGTCATGTCGCTGGAGAGTTTGGACACCAGCTCATCCAGCAACTCTGGCCACATGCCGGGGAATTCCGACTCCGCAATTAACGAAACAGCCTCGCCGATCTGCGTCTGTAGGATGTCGGGCAATTGGATCATGAGGCCAATGATTTCAGCCTTTATGGTGCGCACATCCTCGAGCGAGATCTTGTATTCCCCATTCTCGTCGATCCAGCGTCTCCTGATGAAATTCTTAAAGAAGAGAGAGCCGGCTAGACTGATGCTTGGGTCCACTGTTGACGAGGCAACCACGTGTAGTAGGGTGAGCGCAAACCCTGGCTCAGACTCAATTTGCCGTAACTGCTGCTCAGCTGATCTCGCCGTTTGGGCCTGCAGAGATTGGCCCAGCAGCTGTACAATGGTTTGAATATCCGGCATTATTATTCACCAGAATAGCAATTTTGTCTAGGTGGTAAAAGAACAATGCATATAGTATCTGTTGTGTCCACTTTTGTGAAATAAGGTGAATGTGCACTATTCCACAATTCAGTTCCTCTTCCTCTCTTTCTTGCTCCTCGCACACTGTGCTGATCCGATGCCGACACTGTTTTGATTTCGCCTTGAAAAGTATCAAATTTCAGTCGTGTGGTGATCAACCGTAGTAGTAGGGCCAGGGTGCGATCAAGGCTAAGAGAGAGTGGTCAGGCAATGGGTGGCAGGCGGCAATGAGCTTAGAGTATGGCGTATATGCAAGATTCAATAGTGGTAATATGAATTTCATATTGTAAGTTATAAGATAAAGCTATCAGTGAGTCTGCAGATGGCACCCTCTCTCTATGTCACCCTCTCGATTTCACTCTCCTTCAATCATCACATCCTCTCCATCTCATCTCCTCTTCATTGCAGCATTTCGCCCAAAAGGGTAAGCATCTCTCGGGCTAATCTCGAGGGCCCCATCGCTGCTAGGGCTTGCCTATAAGGGCTCCCCACACACAGGAGCAACAGGTTGAAAAAGAACTCGGATTGCGACACCGTTGCTGCCTTCCTCTGCGGAAGCTAACTGCTGTGGATTTTAATTGAGTGTCTCTTATACAAAGAGTCGTGGGATATTTACAGAAGCCGTATAGAGAACCCATTGAGAATGGCAGGGAAACATACAGGCAAGAGGATCTGCCAGGTGATCAAGGTGAAGCCCGAGAGACTGGAGGAGTATAAGAGGGTGCATGCGGAGATATGGAAGCCTGTGCTGAACAACTTCAAAAAATACAAGATGGAGGACTACTCGATCCACTATATGCCACAGACAAGCCTGTTGATAGCCAATTTCAAGTACATGGGAGACGACTGGGATCACGACTGTGAACTCATGCGCAACGATGTGGAGAATCAAAAGTGGTGGAAGCTCACTGATAGTATGCAAGAGTCGCTGGTTGAAGGCACCACCGGCAGCCATGATCCAAAGGGATGGTGGTTCAACCTGCAAGAGGTGTTTAGGTATGACAGTTAATGTGGATTGATCTCCGTTTCCGGTGTGAGATGGTGTCCAACGGAAGACTGTTTCCAATTTGTATCCAATGTGATGTGCAGCAAGGGAAAGCGAAGGTGATGCCGGCGTATATATATATATGTGTATATATGTGGAGCTAGGGACGTAACTTAATTCAATATCTTTACCATCGGTCATCTTATGGTGCTTTCGCTCAGCAGCTTGATGCTGGTGAAGCCAATCCCCACGTCTGCAATATCGTGGTATGAGGAATTGGATATGGGAGCAAATACCTTCAATGCCCGTAAATGTGTATCCTTACCATTCTGATGATTGAGCAGGAAACATAGTTTGATGAAGTAGGTTTTCAAAACGCTGTCTTTTCGTATGGCGTTGAAGATGATATGTGACCACCCCACCGGCTCTACAAGCTCACACAAGGCAACCTCCTGCAAGTCGTGCTCTCCTGTGCCTGCAAGAACCGATATTTTGGAAGGAGTATAACTCTCATCGGCATGATAGTTCATGAAAAGTGACAAACGGTTGATGGAAACTCTTTTGGTGAACCGTATGCTAATATAATGGGGTTGTGCACCATCACTCTGCCAATACGACGTGGGGGAGTCCTCACGCAGCTCCTTGATTCCTGAGCCTTGTTTAAAAGACGACACAGACCACGATGCCAGGTTCCCTATATCTATCAATCCCTCTGTCTCCAACGCATTCAGCCCTGTTACCCAAAATCGTTAGAATCATGTTCAACACACTGTGCGCTCAACGACCACGAAACCTCCCTCTTCCTACTTACCCTCCATGAACGTCTCCATCTCGTCCGCCTCATTCACAAAATCCTCACTGGGTTCTTCTCCATCCATTTGGACGCCTCGGTCGCGTGAACTTTCTTCTCCAATCGAGGCCCCATCCAGCTGACCCTCCTCCTCGTCAACAGCCATTAGATCATCTCTACCATTAGTGCTGCTGGGGAGGGAGTAATCCTGGGTGCTTTCGTATCTGGCGCCTGACGCGTCAGCATCCTGCCATGATTCAGACATCACAGTTGGCGGAGTCTTAGAAACTTTTTATTATTCTTCACCATCTTTCTTGTATTTCTGTTCCTCTTAACACACACACTCACTGCCTGTATATGCACGTACACGCAGACGCGCGTCGAGGTGTAGAAATTTGGTTCCGCGATCCTTCAACCGTGAGTGCTCAATTGAAGATCGGCACATTAATATCCGTGACACATTACAACTCAAGTTACTCTATACCTCATAAACAACATGGACCATAAGCATTTCTATTAACACATCCGTGAATAATACATGTTGGTTGCCATATACAATATACCGGGGTTTGCAGATAAGACCCACCTCTATGCTGCAGCACACATCTTTCCTCATATAGCAACCTCCTGGAGATCGTCTTGCAAGTCTTGTACATCATCTGTTTCCGTTTTCTGCTCCTCCTTTTCCACTGGTTTGGCCTCCTCAGTCTTCGCGATAGCCTCCTTTGAGAGGCTCTCAGTCACTTCCTCCTTCACTGGTTCCTCGGTCTTCTCGTCAGTTTCAGTGGGCTGGGACTCTGGTTCCTCTACCACCTGCACTTCGGCTTGCTTTGGCTCTTCGTTTGACTCGTCGTTTGACTCCTCCTTCGACTCCTCCTTTGGTTCTTCCTTTTGCTCTCCCTTTGGCTCCTCCTTTGGTTCCTCCTTAACATCACCAGTCAAAAGATCATCGTCATCATCTTCCAATACAATATGAGTAGCCGCAGCAGTGTTCTCTTTCACAGGCTTCTTCTCAGTCTTACGGGACAAATCAGTAACAGATTGTATAGGCGTTATGAGGGTTTCTCTTGGAAGAGAGATCTTGGAATCTGTTTTGTCGACGAGTGGTTGTTTCTGCTTCCTTCTGGCAGCGAGCTTCAATGGAGCCAATGTTCTGAAAACAAGCACATCCATGTAGTTGGCGGTACGGCCACTTTCGTAGAAAGAAAGAGTCTCGTCAAGCTCATCAATGATAAACTTGCCCTCTTCCAGATCTTCGATGAGGTTGAGCAAAAACTCCGACCAGCATGAAGCCACCACGTACTTGGTATCAAAGTCTCTACCGAACAGAATGACTTGACCCCATCTACCGTTGGGACCTGGCGCAAGGTCGATGGCAATGTTGTTGCCCGCAAAATCCTTCACCAATGGAATCCAGTTGGGGTGGGCATACACCTCCTGGATATAACCTTCAGGGATGGATTTCTGGCGGTTCATGAAATTTGCCTGACCTGGGGATCTGCGCTGTGTTCTGCCTCCCTTGGATATACTGCTGTTGCTCGAATTCTCATGCATCTGTGGTCTGTACTGACTCTCCATTCTCTTGCTAACGTTGCGCCAAACCTCTGCCTCTTCGCTGATGCTTTCGAGGTCCAACAGGGACATGCCCATGATAAGGCCAGTCGGTCTTCTTCCTTTCATCTGGCCGTCGTGGATCTGGTAACTCTCTCTGACATCAGAGGGGAGAGAACAGTTGAGGTCATTCTCGAGCTCGTTCAAGTCGGTTGGGGTAGCACCGTCCTCGAGGTTGTCGCCCAACTCAGGGTATTCCGCGTCCAACCAATCGTCGAGCCTTTGCCACAGAGCTTCCACGGGCGGAAGAGGTGGTTGTCCATTGATGTAGTCTTGGAGTTGTAAATCGCCGCTGGCATTGTTGTGGATCTGAGACCTAAGACCTGGACGGTAATTTATGGGGGCAGCCGCTATGGAAGAACGCGCAGAGGCATTACGGGAGCCGTTGTCGCCGCCGTTCAAAGATGTGGTTGAGTTGTTGTGAGAGGCAATACCACCAAGGGCACCGGTACCCTCTGCGCCGCCCTCTAGGCCCGGTCTCTGCGTCCTGCTTGGTCCATCGTAGGACGCGTAGTGGTCGTTGGTGGTGACCGAATATATGAAACTCTGCACCGAGTGCTGGATGTTCTGCAAAAACGAGTTCTTGGACATGCTAGAACGTTATTGCTGCTGCTTTAATTGTGGAGATATCAAGTGGTGGTGATGATGGTGGATGTCTGAATTTAATATCCCCGTCTACTCTCGCCAAAAAATTTATATATAGCAGCACACCGTGCGCGCTCCCATACTTTTGGTGAAAATGAGCTGAGCAACAACAGAGAGAGAGAGAGAGAGAAAGATAGGCAAACACATACAGGCGCACTGCCAAGTGAGGCAGGCTGGCACTTGACGGGTCAACAGTCTACACAGTTCTGCTAGGATCACAGTCTGGCTGTAGTAGTGGGCGTAGTAGTGGGCGTTACGGTTCTGCACTGCAGGTCCGCCCCAGCTCTACGGAACACTCACGAACGCCGCCTGTGCCGCCTCTGTTCGGGTGCATTTAAAGCGGGCAGTAGGCTTTCTTTGCACTGGGCATAGTGCACCAGAGGCGGGCGCCGCGTTTTGCACGCGTGTGCTGCCACAGCCATAATGTGCGAGCACTGCTTGCCCTCTCTATAAAGCTGTCCTTATGCTGCTGCGCGGCTGAGCTGCTGAGCTGCTGAGCTGCTGAGCTGCTGCCAATGTGTCAGCATTCCAGTGGTTTATAGGGTGGAGGCACGGCCTAATTCATACGTCTATAGGGCAATTCGGTGTGGCGTTTCACCTTGCCAATTGGGCAGAGTTTACCAGGAGATAAAGGACGAATAGAAACCAAGCGGTGTCTGAAGTGTATCATAACAACAAGCTGTGAGAAGGTTGGATGGAGGAGCCTACATTGCTATGTGCGGGAGGAGCCACTCTAAATATCGGTAGAATCGGTGGAGACTAGAGCAAGATTTGAATTCTCTCAGTATGGAGCCTGGCCTCTGGGATTGAATCAGCCAGTTTCATTTGCCGCCTTCAGCATTCTACCTACGCCATATAGACTGCCGTCCATGCTATAACGTTTGAAAAGATCACGATTGTATACCTCTTTCGCTGACAGTAATCTCATCTCCCCTCAATAAAAGATGAGGTGCATAGAAGACGCATTGCGGGGACAGAAATATCGGTGTGTACGAACCAAATTGAACTCCAGCAGAGATGGGCACTTAGCAATCTTGAGAAATGTGTGGGGCTGTGAACAAATATACTGTGCTGTGAGTGGGTAGCCATATGAACGCAAGAGTACGCTTTCTTTCAAAAGTAGTGAACACCTATTCCCCTCTAGATTTGGTAGACCATGTCCTCGGAGAATGTGCCCACGTCCAGGCGAAACCGATCTCGGTTCCCGCGAGGAGACCCTACAACGCCAGTTGTGAGTATAAATTTGGACAGCCATGCCATAATATCATCCTCTAAAGCAGAAGACTAACAGAGACCCAGGATCTCGATGTATGTAACGATATGACCCTTACGCGCAATATATATTATGTGCTAACCACCTTGATAGTCCAACCTTCTGACTGCTGTTTTAGCTGGGAGCGGTGCAGCAATCTTTCAAACAACAGTAACATGTAAGCATCAATTGAAGCATTCACACCCCTCCCGGATACATACTAACGAGCCTATCTGTAGACCCATTGGAATACCTTAAGACATGTACCCAGATAAGAAGAAATCTCCCTCTTCACCCCAAATATGCGCCTCCTGTGAATTTCAGATCATACTTCACTGGATGCTATGGGCTCGCTGTTGGAAATGCTTTGAAAGCTGGCTCGCGGTTCTTCGTTTTCAACTCCGCCTCCAAATTTATGGCTAATGATCACGGAAAGACAACCGCACCAAGGGTTGTGGTTGCTGGAATCATGACTGGCTTCGTAGAGACACTCTGGGTGATTCCCTTTGAGAATGTCAAGACCACAATGATCCAAAACTCCTTGATCGTTTCCCAGAGACCACACACCGCAGAAAATGCAAGTACCCAACAGAAGGCTCAGGTGTTTCCAGGGAAGCATAAAACCAATGTGGATATTGTGAAAACAGCACTGAAAACTCAAAAGAGACCTTCTGGCGGTGCATATGTTTCACCTGAACGTGAGATGGCCCTCTTGAGATATGCCAAGTACCCATCACTGACTTTTTCATCCGTAGTGAGGGAGATTTACACAACCAGAGGCTGGCGTGGATTCGCCCAGGGTGGAGTAATAACCATGTTCAGACAGTCCATGAACTCTGTGGTGTGGTACTCAGGCTATAACACTCTCAAGCAGTTGATGGACCCTTCGGGTTCAGCAGATTTGTCTGGGGTGACGTTGACCTCCATAGCATTTGCCTCTTCCGTGGCTGTCGTGGCTATCACCCAGCCCATCGATGTTGTCAAGACACGGCTACAGACTAAGGACTACCAGGAAATATACAGAGACTCACTCACCTGTTTATACAGAACATTTGTTCATGAGGGGATAACCAAGTTATGGAGTGGTTGGCTCCCTAGACTCGTTAAGGTATCAACGAGTGGCACAATCACTTTGTCGGCATATTACTATGTTGAAAGAGCCGTAACAAGGGCCCTTTCAGAGAACCCGTTTAATGCCCAGTAATGAAGTCTTGTATATATAGATATATATTAGTAATGTAAATGCAGTTTATAGAGTGTTTTCGATCTTTTCTATGCTGTGATTTTGAGAAATGGACATGATGGTTCCATTGTTTGACGGTAAACTCTAATGACTAGTTCGTAACAAAAATTCGAATATTTAAAATTAAAAGACAAAAACCAAAAAAAAAAGACATGAAACAGAAGTGCCATAAGAAGATGCACTCTATGTTTTGAAAAATCAGTATACTCCCTCGGCATTGTACACCACGCAACCTGGAGCGCCCTCCTCCTTGACGACAAGCTCTCCGATTCTATACACAGCCTCACCCTCCTTTGTAAGGTTCGCAATCACCTGCTCTGCATTCTCTTTCTTGACAATGGCAACCATACCAATACCCATGTTGAAAGTCTTGAGGATATCCTGGACCGGCACACCGCCAGCCTTTCCGAGCCACTTGAAAACAGTGGGGACCTCCCAATTCGACATGTCAACCTGGGCAGAAAGGTGTTTTGGCAATGCTCTTGGAATGTTTTCCAAAAGACCACCACCGGTGATGTGGGCAAGACCCAGCAGAAGCTTCTGTCTGATGGTTGGCAGTAACTGCTTCACGTATATTCTTGTTGGAACCAAAAAGGCCTCACCAATGGAGATAGATGGGTTCCATGGGGCAGGGTCGGTGTATTTCATATTGTTCTCCTCGACGATCCTACGCAGCAGAGAAAAACCGTTGGAGTGGACACCGTCGGAACCAATACCGATGAGTACGTCACCAGCACTCATCTCGGAAATCTTTGGCAACATATCAGATTTGTGCACAGCACCAACAGCGGTACCGTTTGTATCGTAGTGGCCTGCATCATACATACCTGGCATCTCGGAAGTTTCACCACCAACCAAAGCACATCCAGAAAGCTTGCAGCCAGCAGCAACACCTTCGACAAAGTCTGCTGCAACCTTCACGTCCAAGTGACCAGTAGCAAAGTAGTCCAAGAACATCAAAGGCTCAGCACCTTGCACGACCAAGTCGTTCACATTCATGGCAACGAGGTCAATACCCACTGTGTTGTGGATGTCAAGGATCTGTGCAATTCTAAGCTTGGTACCAACACCATCGGTGGCAGCAACCAGCAGGAGGTCGTTGATGTCATCGTAGCCACCAGCCTTGAGGTCAAAGAGACCACCAAAGCCACCAATATCGGAGTCGGCACCTGGACGACGAGTGGACTTGACAACCTTTTTGATGTTCTCCACCAGCTGATTACCGTTGTCAACAGAGACACCAGAATCCTCGTAAGTGATGGAGATCTTGGAATGGCCGTTAGAGTCTCTGAAGGCCCTGTGAGCAATGTCTTTTCTGTTATATTTGCCCTCAAAAGAAACAAGGTCAACTCCAGAGTATGCCTTGGCAACCGCCTGTTCAAGAGTGGAGGCAGTTGCAGTGGCAGCGATAACCCTACCACCTGCGGTAACGATGTCACCGTTTGAAGCGGCAGCAGTGCCAGCGTGGAAGATATAGGTGTCCTCAGGAAGGGACTTGGAGATGGTGATCTTGTCACCCTTCTTGTAGGCCTCTGGGTAACCACCAGCAGCCATCACAACAGTAGTGGAGTACTTGTCTGTGTAGACCTCAAAGTCAACAGCGTCCAAACGGTGCTCAACAGCAGCCAGCATGATCTCCAGAAGGTCGGTCTTCAGCAATGGGAGCACAGTCTGGGTCTCTGGGTCACCAAATCTAACGTTGTACTCAAGCACCTTCGGCACACCCGATGGACTGACCATGATACCCACAAAGAGACATCCCACCATGGGGTAGCCATCCTTCCTCATACCATCAATGGTTGGTTGGAGGATGGTCTCTCTGATCTGCTGGAGAAGCTTTGGGGTGCCGATTGGAGCTGGGGAGTAAGCACCCATACCACCGGTATTGAGTCCGGTGTCACCGTCGCCGATCCTCTTGTGGTCCTGTGCAGGTGGGAGGTCGATGATCGTGTAACCATCACTGATACAGAGAATGGAGAGCTCATCACCCTCCAAAAACTCCTCGACAACAACTTCGTCACCGGCAGCACCAAACGCCCTGTCAACCATGATCTCCTTGATTGCATCAAAGGCCTCCTCCTTGGTGGTTGGGATCAACACACCCTTACCTGCAGCAATGCCAGAGGCTTTGATGACGAGGTTGTGGTTAACCTTGGAGATATAGCTCTTGGCAGCTTCGTAGTCGGAGAAGTTCTCAAAGGCAGCAGTGGGGATACCGTGCCTCTTCATGAAGTCCTTGGAAAATGTCTTGGAACCTTCCATGAGGGCAGCCTTCTCCGAAGGACCAAATACTGGGATACCAACTTTGGTGAAGGCAGAGGTGATGCCGTCAACTAGTGGCTGCTCTGGTCCTGGGATCACGAGCTTCACGTTGTGGGAGACGGCAAACTCCACAAGCTTGGGGAAATCCACAGGGGAGGATCCAATTGGAACACTGGTGACTCTCTCAAGTCCAGCAGTACCACCATTACCTGGGGCAACATAGATGTGGTTCACCTTGGGTGACTGGGCCAGCTTCCACACCAAAGCATGCTCACGACCACCGTTACCAACCACCAGAATGTTAATCTTCTCAAAGTCAGACATTGTAACGACCAACCAACCACAATAAAGTGAATCCAATAATATAGTCTGTTAGAGACACCAGGGCCTAACTCTGCAAACCCATAATGATGAAGAAGGAAAACAATTTCACTTTTATTCTCCCCACTATCCACCTACCTCATCTCCACGCAGCACCTCTGCTAACCAAAAACTTCAAAAAAAAGATTCGAACATTACCCGGTCGCAGCTCAAATTAGAGTAATTTTATGTGCACCTTTCAACCAGACTCCGATCTGAGTGTCCCAGAGCTGCAGGGCGCGAGGCCTGACCATGTGCATCGCGTGCAGATAAGCTCTAGCCGCATAGAGAATGGCAGCCAAGTTACTACTCAACTCACTGTACTTGTGGGTATCGTTATGGAGCCATTCAAACGAATAATGTACGATCCTAGCAATGATTTGAGAACTTCTCCATAATTGAGCCAATGGCTCATGTTTTCTTGACCTTGTCCGTTGTGTTGCTTGTTTGTTGTCTTCCTGGTTCACAAAAACCACATTGAACCCTATCACCCAGACATACAAAATACTCACAAAACTACTCACCAACAGATCTTCTCACCAACAAATCTACTCACCAACATACTTAATAATAATTTCTCACTGCTTCCTTGTAGTGGACACTCCAAATATAGCCTGCCTAAGTTCACATTATTTTGGTTGCGGCCATATCTAGCAGAAAGCACCGTTTCCCGTCCGATCAACTGTAGTTAAGCTGCTAAGAGCCTGACCGAGTAGTGTAGTGGGAGACCATACGCGAAACTCAGGTGCTGCAATCTTTCTTCTTTTTTTGCACCTCTTGCAAACCGTGTTTCTTTTTTTCTAACCTTGTTGCCCATCTAGACTATATTACTTATGAACTTAAGACAACCCACTTGAAAATAGAAAACAAAACATACTTCACTTTCATATCTACTCTGCATACACACCCCTACTATGCAGTACTATGCTGTACTCCCCCATCATATCTGCAAGTACCTGGTACAACTAAAAAACTAACGCAGAAATGCATCTCTAGTATATCACAGTCATTGGCCCTTCCCATTATATATATTTATATCAAGGTTGAGAAGAGGAGGTTGACAGGAGCATATTCTCTATGGTAGGTCTTCAGAAAGAAGGGCTGTGGTGTGTGGGGAAAGTGATTGAGTGCCGCACACGGGGGAGTCTATGTAAGACAGTGGAGACATAATCACTTCGGATCCCATTTCACCACAGTTGTCTAGTATTGACTGAAAGAACTCAAGCAGAGAATGTATTTCTTGACACATAGGTTATAGAAAATGAAAGAAAATTTGAATGTTTTACTTTGTGTTTTGGCTCGAAATATTGCATCTCTACATTCAAGAGATTCTTCCTAAAAAGAAATCTGAACTTCTATGATTAAAGCAACCATTTTCCAGAATGAGCAAAGCTTTGACCAATTAGCACCCTACTATATCCACTAAAAACAGAAGGCTAGCAAGACTAGGAACAATTCTTGTATTTATCAAAAGACAAGATGCCTCACACCTGCTGGTTGCACCAACATAATATTATAATCCTCAAGTTGCCCAGCGCAGAATCTCTTGATTTCGGTAGCACATTGTAAGGACAGTGGCCAACCCAAAATGGTGTGCAACCGGAAAAGTGTGCACCCAAAACCAGCTCCGACCTCGAGAAGCTGCCAATCCTAGCCGGGTAAGAATGCCACGTCTCATTCAGTAGGGTTCAGAGCCCCGCCTCTAATGGCGACCGCCTTCCCTCATTGGCTTTCCCTGCATCTGGAGGGTGGAAAAACCATTTTGGCGAGACGATAATGAATCCCATTCCTGGAGCAGAGTGCAAGTATAATTGACAGCTGTAGAGATTGAACCCGTAGCGCGAGAGGTGCTTGAGGGCATACCTAGATTTGTATAAACTTTGTTATTATTTTAGATACTGAGATCGTTAGTAGGAGTTGTCTGTGAATAGCCAACAGTTCATACAAAGATTGAGCATTCAACCCCTCTGTTATAACATCTCTTTGAGATTTTTTTGATCTATCATTGAGCTGTATCTTACTCCTCTCTCCCTTTTTCTTTTGCGTCATCTTAGTTTCCCATATCTGTGGTACAGGGATACTGCAAAAAGCAAACATTCACACAGAAACACACAGTTGACATAGAGCTAATATTGTACAAAACATGTCTGAAGAGTGGAAGCAGCAGCTGAATCTTCCCAAGAAGGACACCAGAGCGCAGACCGAGGATGTGCTCAGCACCAAGGGCAACACATTCGAGTCTTTCCACCTCAAGAGGGAGTTGTTGATGGGTATATTCGAAGCTGGTTTCGAAAAGCCTTCACCTATCCAAGAGGAATCCATCCCTGTGGCGCTAATGGGCAGGGATATCCTGGCACGTGCAAAGAACGGTACCGGTAAGACGGCAGCTTTTGTAATCCCTGCACTTGAGAAGCTCAAGCCAAAGGTGGACAAGATTCAAACGCTGATCTTGGTGCCAACCAGAGAGTTGGCCCTTCAGACATCGCAGGTTGTCAAGACCCTCGGTGCTCACCTCGGCATACAGGTTATGGTCACCACCGGTGGTACCAGCTTGCGTGACGATATCATCAGACTCAACGATCCGGTGCACGTACTCGTGGGCACACCAGGTAGAGTGCTGGATCTCGCCAGCAGAAGGCTGGCCGAGTTTGACGAGTGTAAAATGTTCATCATGGATGAGGCAGACAAAATGCTCAGCAGAGAGTTCAAGAACATCGTGGAGCAGATTCTCAAGTTCTTCCCAAAGTCAGAGGGTGCAGGTAACGCATATCAGACCCTGCTCTTCTCTGCCACTTTCCCACTTGCTGTGAAGTCCTTCATGGACCAGCATCTCTACAAGCCTTACGAAATCAACCTCATGGACGAGCTTACCCTCAAGGGTATCACACAGTACTATGCCTTCGTTGAGGAAAAGCACAAGCTCCACTGTCTCAATACGCTCTTTTCAAAGCTTCAGATCAACCAGTCCATCATTTTCTGTAATTCCACGAACAGGGTGGAGCTCCTCTCCAAGAAGATCACGGAGTTGGACTACTCGTGTTACTACTCGCACGCCAAAATGCCACAGCAGGCTAGAAACAAGGTGTTCCACGAGTTCCGCCAGGGTAAAGTGCGTAATCTCGTGTGTTCGGACTTGCTCACTAGAGGTATCGATATCCAGGCCGTGAACGTTGTGATCAACTTTGATTTCCCCAAAACCGCTGAGACCTACCTGCACAGAATCGGTCGTTCCGGCAGATTCGGTCACTTTGGTATTGCTATTAACCTCATCAACTGGGCTGACAGATTCAACCTCTACAAGATTGAGCAGGAGTTGGGCACTGAGATCAAGCCAATTCCAGCCGAGATTGATGAGTCTCTCTACGTTGTCCACGACGACAGTGCCATCCCAAGGCCATTCAAGTTGGATGGTATCCCCAAGGGTAACGAGACCTACAACAACCAGAGATCTGGTGGCCACAGGTCCAATGGCCACAACGGTGCGCAGAATGGCCCTCATCAGAACAACAACCAGTATCCACAGCAGCAGCAGCAATTCCCTCCCCAGCCTCAGCAGCAACTACCTCCACAGTTTCAGAACCAGGTGTACCCACCAGCCCAGTTCCAACCTCCTCCTCAGCAGGGTTACTATCCTCAGCAGACACAGTAAATTCGATGAACTAAGCAGTTAGGAGGAGTATGTTCTTTACCTCCCCGCACTCAACTATAGCTGCGGCTTTCTTTTGTTTGTTTTTGCTTTGCATTTCGGTATTCCTGTTAAGTTAAATCGCATGCTTTTTTTAGGTGGTTTTTCCTAATGATTTGGCACGCAATGTTACGGCATTGAATGTGTGCTTGCATAATGCCTATAGGCGTTCAGTATGGGAGGTGTTTATCTATGGTTAGTTATATAGATGGCCCACCACTGACTGCTTCGTTACCGCAGAGAAGATCTTGCCTTTTTGACACAAAAAACTAAAAAAAATCGTATTTTGACCTATTGTTTATTCTCTTTTTTCTCTTTCTTTTCTTTTCTCTGTCTCTGTTCAACGACTTGAATTTCAGGCGTTCAGTTTGCATTGTTAGTTGATTTCTTTTTTTGCTTAATTATTTTTGTCTTTTCCGTTATTATGACTTGTTGGTCGGTTTCTCTGTTTTTAGGAATCGTGTGAAGGCAATCGGATCGGGCTCTCAGCCAGTTAGTCTGAAACGATTACCCACATTGTATTTCGGAAAAACAATGAGGAGGTGATCTAAATGACTGTTATGATGACAACTGCATGAAGTATGGATAAATGGGGATGATAGAGAGTTTGGGCTTCGCGTCTTTCTCTCTCTTTTTTTTTTTTTTTTTTTTTTTGCTTTGAAGGTCTATCTGCTGCCTATTTGATTCTGGTTTTGCGGGTTTGCTTATTGCTGTACTGTGTACAGCGATGATATGTTTAATGATGTATATAAGTTTTGACATTTTTGGGTCGAGCGGTTTGTATATATAGAGAAGAATAGACATTTTAGCCTTCATTTATTTGTGTATTGGGGAAAAAGTCGACACTGAGTGTCACTAACCCAAGAAACCATAAGTAATATTAAGTTATATATATAATGCATGATGTAGGTGTGGTATATGTAGGCAAATCTTCAAGCTAACATGCACAGGGAGAGAGCGACAACCCCTGAAACAAGGAAGGAGTGCTCGGCAAGGAAAGACACAAATGAAGACTCACTACCATGGCCAAATCTCAAAGAACCAGCACCGGACTTGGACGTTGAGTTGGATGAGACATTGAGAGTTTGGGTTCCGTTAGTGACACCGGTGGTGGTGAAATTCACCAAAGATTCATTCACAGGATCAAGAGAGCCATCCCAGCAGTATCTTTCAAAACACTGTTGACACTGAGCCGTTGGAGTCTTGTTCTGTCTCTCGATCTCCCTCTGGATTATAGCGCAGCCGACACAAGCACGGAACTCAGGATCGACAGTCATGTTGGAAGCACTAGCAACCTCAAACCCATTCTGGATCATATTCAACTTCTCCTCATGGGTATAGGACATCTGGAATGTGGAGGTGTTGGAGTAGAAAGAGAATGGCCGATTGGCCATGTACACGATCAGAGGGGGAACCGATGAACCACCCGCATCGTGAACCAAAGAAGTGAGGTTGCTACCATTGCATCCAAAGAAAGTTGGTCCTGAGGTGAGATTCAAGTTGAGGAACGAGTTGATATCAGGGACATATGGGAACGAGGTTCCGTTTGCCACGTCAGAGAACTGCCTCTGATATGTGTACACCATGGAAGTTCCATCTGGCCAGTTGAGATCAGTGTCAGCAGAATTATCAAAGGCAAAAACCACGTCTATCTCACGATCTGGACGAATGAGCGGCGAGAGAGGGATATTCTGCAGGTCCTCACCACCATCGCAGAGGAAGAGGGTATCGTTAGAAAGCATACTATGGGAGTTTCCCCAGGATGTGTTGTAGAATGGATTGGGACTGTAGATGGCGATGTCGTCATCGTGGTTGCTGAGATCCTGCAAGAAGTCATGCAAGAGGTTATACACAACGCCAGTGATACCGGTGGTGTTGAGCTGGAGAATGAACTGGTTGAAAAGACTTGAAGAAGTACCCATCAAGAAACCCGTGTTCTCAAATCCTCCAATGCAGCTGTTGTTGACGGTAGGATAACCATTAGTGAGGTTTGTACCCAAGAATTGGATATCTGTGAAAGAATACAGAGATGGGTCCCAGGAGCCAAACTCGTAAGGACTCATCTCAAAGATGGTGGAGTTGCTGCTGATCACAAAGGTACCTGGAACACGACTGTCAGCGACCACCACGGGGTATGGCATATCATGGTTTATGAACGCATCCGCTCCTCTAAGGGTGGAGAAGGTAAGAGCAGCACCATAATCACTGAGGTTGGCAAAAAACTGATGGGAGAGAGCTCTTCCCCAGATGTCTGTTATGGACAGTTGATAACCGGCGTCCTCCTTAGCACTGAGATCATCATCGATATCATTCCAGTATCCAAGGTCCTCAAATATGTTCAAGCCATCGTGAGTGAATATCGTGTGTTCCAAATCCCAGATGGTTGGATCCTCAATGAGTTCCTGCACTGAGGTCCAGTTGTTCCACACCACAGATCCCACCATCCAATTACCTCCGGAAAGGCCGGCCAAATAGGTTGTTGATTCCAAGAGACCACCAAGACCATGTTCATAGGCACCGACGGTTCTGTTGTCGAGAGCTGACAGCTGACCAGCACCACAGAGCATTGCACGGTAGCCACCACCGCTGAAAGCCAATCCGATGCTGATTGAGCTGTTGAGGCCATTGATGAACGATTCGGGATCGAAGTCAGTCATGTTGGCATGCTGCAAGAAGGAGATGAGGTTGGGGTCGGTCACCTTATGCCTTTCCTCGATCCAACTCGATTCCCTCTGGGAAACACCCGAAGCGGGTCTCACCAGCCCCTGGTAGTCCAGTGAGGAATTGCCATATAGATACGAAGGGCAGGTGAGGTTTCCCGGAGCGTACGAGTCTGTAGGTGACCACGCCCACGATAGTTGCGCCAGTGACAGCACAGTGCCTGCTAAAAGCTTCAACATTGTTGCTTTTGTGATGCACCCTCTCGAGAAGATAAAGGATTGGTCTTTTTCTTCCTAGCTTTGCAAAAAATATTTGTTGAAGCCAACACCTCCCCTGCAATGTCAAGTCCACATGAGAGATAAAAACACACAACACACACTGGGTTCCTCTATCTCTCTCTCTCTTCTCACCAAGCATTGCGATTTCTCTCTCTCCCTCTGTTATGTGCATCTGCACCCTCATATGCACCATGACAGTATTACAACGCTCCGCCTCGGGGATATCATGCGTAGAGAGATCCACTACCAAGTTTCACTTGCAAGGTTTGCTCCTGCATGCATGATGGGATCAAAGACAAACACTGCTATACCGAACGGTTTAGCTAAGCCGACACATGTCAAGCACGGGATGAGTGGCCTCGGAAGCCGGGCGGTATCTACTTGCCGAAGGTCCACCCAGCCAGTGGTTTGGCATAGTCTGCAGATGATGCCTGAGAAGGGTCAAGGCAGAAATTAAACAGTAGAGACACGGTAGAAATACACTAGTTGGCGAGTTGGTGAAGCGAGTTGGTGGAGGAATTTTTTAGTAGAGGATCATAGTAGAGGATCATAGTAGAGAGCGTTCATAGAGGGTCATAGTAGAGGAGCATAGCGTTCACATGGGGAGTCCGTAGAGGGCGTTTTTAGAGGCCGTAGTAATTCATAGACAGCACTCGGCTGCATTATCCGATTGCAACCTTATGTCCACCACTGCTAATGTTGGCAATCAGAACCATGGATAACTGGGCCGTGGGGAATAATACATACTTTACCACGACTGCAGAGTCTCCATGCGGGTACTGATGCACTTAGCACGAGGGCAGCAGTGTAGGGTGGGATAAAAATAACGTGTGTGGACTCCACTGCGTGCAAGGAGGGGTCTAGCCAGCCACCCATTGACGCGCGCGACGATTAGAGGCGCAGACATGCTCTCGTAGCGTACACGTTCTGTACACCGTGAGTGCCTGCTTGTTTGCATACATGGGGAAGAGGAAGGGGAGGCACCGGAGACGTAGTAGGTCTGTTATGTGTGTGTGTGTGTGTGTGTGTGTGTATCTCCGTCTAGTGACAGTTTGCCTGATTGCACCTAGGCATGTAAAACAGAACGAGTGGTGTTTGCCGGTCTATAGTGTGTCTTTAGTTTCCGTCTAATATTGATTAATACACAGGGGAGATATACTCGGAGATACACACGCGGCTAGTGCTAGTGCAGCGTCAGGTTTATCGGTCACCAGGGCTATCAATAACAACAGCAGTTAGCATTCTCACCTACCAGACACTCGGTTCGATGCCATTGATCTAGTGTAATCACGATACCACCAATACGATACCGTTAAGCAGTCACTGCTTTTTTTTTTCAATCCCGCAAGATAGTCTGTTGTCTCACTGCTACTGCTTCTCACACCCCGCTCTCTTTTTCAACCACTTATTTACACTTTGCATTATAACCTTCAGGTTGCCCTTCATATCTCTTTTTGGTGCGTCTTCATCTCCACAGCTACGCCACCATTTGCATATTCCACACAATTTCCCAGTCAGCGTAATCATTGTTTGATCTCCTCAAAGAATACCGCATTTTCTCTCTCTTTCACTCAGATATGATACCTTCGTATAGAGAAATGCCACTACCGTCTCCACCGCCAAAGCAGCAGTATTCCACAGGACAACCTCCGGTGGTGACGCGACTGCAAACATCTGGGCGTCCTGCAAATCATGATCCTGAAAAACGCAAGGCTCCCAACCCGCTTCCCGTCCCCTTTGTGGTGACGAGGGCACCTTCCACAACCACCATCCTTCACAACACCAAGTCCTCTGCAGGAGAGCCCATAGCTGGACTGTCTGACCACACGATATTCCAGCCCAAGACGCTGAAGAGCCGAAACTTGAAGAATCTCACTATTGGAAGTACCGATAAGACTGCCGTACCAAACTCGGGGCTGTTGGAGGTGAGAGACCCTGACCGTAAGGCCTCTACTGACGAACTGATCAACTCGATTCAAAACCTTGAGCTGGGAGTAGAATACCAGGTGACGATAAAGGCGGAAGACCTGCTAACGTTGAAGCAACTGGGATCGGGTAACTCAGGCACCGTCTCAAAAGTATTGCATATACCTACCAAGAAGACGATGGCCCGTAAAGTCATACACATAGAGGCTAAGCAGATGATACAGAGCCAAATAGTGCGGGAACTGAGGATCATGCACGAGTGTGATTCTCCTTTTATCATCGGGTTCTACGGTGCATTCCTCAGTGAGGGTGACGTGATGATATGCATGGAGTATGTTGACTGCGGATCACTGGACAAAATTCTCAAGATCACCGGGCCTTTCCCTGAGCTAATTTTGAAACAGGTAGCATACTCTGTATTATCAGGACTCAACTATCTGTACGATAACCACCGCATAATCCACCGTGACGTGAAGCCATCCAACGTTCTATTGGATTCCAAGGGGAGCATGAAGTTATGCGACTTCGGCGTCAGCAGGGAGCTGATCAACTCGATGGCTGACACATTTGTGGGGACATCCACCTATATGTCACCTGAGAGGATACAAGGTGCTGTCTATTCCATTAAAGGTGATGTGTGGTCGTTGGGCTTGATGCTGGTAGAACTGGCAACAGGAAACTTCCCCTTTGGTGATAATTCCAAAACGGCGCCAGAGTCCATCCTTGATTTGCTCCAACGGATTGTTAATGAAAAACCGCCAAGCTTGAAAGTAAGCGATGGGTTCAGCCCTGAACTGTGCGACTTCATAGGGTTATGTTTGAGGAAGGAATCAGAGAGGTGCGGCCCCCATGCGCTCATGGAACACCCATTCCTGGCTGATGTGGGTGAAAATCTCACAGAGCAAAACAAAAGTGAGATAAAAAAATGGGCCAAGAATGTGAGAAGAAGACAGAAG
This sequence comes from Kuraishia piskuri, assembly GCA_030567595.1. Taxonomy (NCBI): domain Eukaryota; kingdom Fungi; phylum Ascomycota; class Pichiomycetes; order Pichiales; family Pichiaceae; genus Kuraishia; species Kuraishia piskuri. The sequence goes on from JAJLSM010000024.1 coordinate 59,516, forward strand.
GGCAAGTCAATCAAAGAGTGAGTGTGTAATATGTATATTTCCCGCTGTATATTTTTCTTTCATATCTCTGGTACGCTTCCAACTGAGGGGACACTTGATTCGAATGCATGCATTATCTGTCTATATTACATTTTGCTACACAGAAGATCATAGATCCGCCTGCTCTTCCACAATGCCAGCTGTGTCTCTATGTATTTTGAGCACCTCCCCAACCAAGTACAAACTTCCGCAGATGACAACTTGTGGCACTCTATTGTTCTTTACCCACTCTGCCTCTGCCATCCTTAAAGCCTGTATGACGGAGTCTGCCGTGAGTACATTGTTGGCACCAGTTATGCTCCAGATATGCTCCTTCAGCACGGAGGGCTCCAAGGCCTCTACCCAGGGCATAGAGTCCACCGGACCAAATTGAGTAGCAATGACGGTGTCGACTGGTTTCACCAATGGCTTCAAAAGGGGCTCCAGTGTCTTGCCCTTGGTGACAGCCATCAAAAAGATCAATGGAGTATCCGGCCCTGTCCTTTTTGAGTCCAAGAAGCGCGAAAGCTCATCAGCCGCTTGACCGTTATGCGCGCCATCTAACAGCACAGGGAGCTTCGAAGTTTTCCCGGCACTTTCCAATGGAAACTCCACATCGAGTGACTGTAATCTGCCCCTCCATGTAACGGTTAAAATGCCTTCCACAATTGAGGTGGGCGTAATGCGATTGCTGAAGGAATATCCACCCTTTGCAAGTATGGATGCAATAGAGACAGCCATTGAAAGATTCACTTTTTGATACGATCCCGACAGAGGTGTTCTCAAAGATGCTGGGTCAAAGCCTTCAGGGGTATCAGAGTTTACCATCTGTAATGGGCTTGCCTGGGAGAGTGTGATTTTTGTGATTTCCTTCAGTACCTGGGGATCATTTGTGGCATCCGCGACACACGGTATGCCCTGCTTGATGATCCCAGCTTTTTCCTGTGCGATTTGAGGCAGCGTGGATCCCAACAGTCCTTCGTGGTCCAGACCTATCTTTGTGATGCCTGTCGCTATGACCCCTCCGTTGTGTGTTCCATCGTAGGGCTCCATGATATTAGTGGCATCGAGTCTTCCGCCGAGCCCAACCTCGATGACAGCCACTTCGACCTTAAACAGTCTGAATATTTCGAAAACAGTGCATGTGAGCACCTCGAACTCTGTTGCACCAATCTGTTTTGTGGAATTGAGACTTTTCACCTTGGCCTCTACCTCTTCAAATAGCCTACCTGCAACAGGTTTGTTGTTAATGGTGATGGCATCGTTTCTGGTGATGAGATGTGGGGAGGTGAATCGTCCGCTGTTGATGTGGGAGCAAGTGAGAATGTTGGACAGGTATGCACACACCGACCCTTTACCGTTGGTGCCTGCGATGTGAATTGCCTTCCATGATTGTTGTGGGTTGCCTAAACACTGCAACAGCCGAACCACACGGCCCAACCCCAACTCTATAGGCATTCTTCACGAGAGGCCTGTATTGGGATATATCTAGCCAATACCACAATGGCAAGTCAGCTTTTATGTTCTATGGTAATTCACTTACACTACCAATAACAAAAAAATGGACTATAATATCGCATTCACAATATATATTGCCAGCATTGAATAATAATAGCCCGTCTCCTTCCCAGACTAGCTCAATCAACTCTTACAGGTTTATCACTCATCGCCCTCATCCCCACAAAATCTACTGCCCACTTCCAACCCAAGTCCGTGCCATACAGGGCCTCTTCGGACTCCCAGCCTGCGATCTCTGCCTGCGATCTCAGACTCTGTAGTCCTCTACGATCTCAGGCTGTAGTCCTCTGCGATCTCCCAGCCTGGGTCTCTCGTATGGTTCTCTGAGCTCATCTCTTCCACCTCTCCACATTGCTATGTGCTTCCACGGCCGCTCACTATGATCGCCCGCACCGTAGTATCTCTCGCGGGATAGTGAGGGAATCATACGCTATGCCCTCCCTACGCTACTACGCACCCTGTGCCTGCTGCCCTGTTACCGGTGTGTGTATGTGTGTTGTCGAACTGGAAATTGCACTCAATAGATAGAGAATACGATCAACCATTATGGAGGTTGGTTAGCACCAGACGTGAAACGATTTTGTAGCCATCTCTATTATTATTGTTTTTTTTTTGTCTTTGTTTCAACTTCAACTTAAAGGTGGTGCTTATAATTCCGATCTGTAATTGGTTGGCTGGGAGATATTCATGGATCGTGTTTGATTATTTCGTGGATTCCTGCAAGTCATACCCGTTTGTCGCTCGGAAGCAGTCTATAGAGAAGGTTTTCCGTTTTTATTTGACCTCTCTTACAATCCTTGGGATTCGATAACAACATTTACAGACATGTCGCTTGAAAACAGGCTCCGCAGAATATTCAATGCCCCCCGTAAGGGAGAGACCTTCGAGCTAAGAAGTGGCCTGGTATCCCAATACGCAGATGAGCGGAAGGATGCCATCCAAAGGGTGATCGCCGCAATGACCGTCGGCAAGGATGTATCTGCACTGTTCCCTGATGTGTTGAAGAATATCGCCACACATGACCTCGAACAGAAGAAGCTGGTTTACCTTTACCTCATGAACTATGCCAAGACCAACCCGGAGTTGTGTATCCTGGCCGTGAACACATTTGTACAGGATACAGAGGACCCCAATCCTCTCGTCAGGGCTCTTGCTATCCGTACCATGGGCTGTATCAGAGTTGAGAAAATGGTTGACTATGTTGAAATACCGCTGAAGAGAACCCTCCACGATGACAACCCATACGTGAGAAAGACCGCTGCCATCTGTGTCGCCAAGTTGTTTGACCTCAACCCAACAATGTGTGTCGATCAGGGCTTCCTTGAGCAATTGGTTGCTCTGTTGGATGACTCCAATCCGATGGTTGTGGCAAATGCTATTTCTGCACTCCTCGAGATCCAAAACTCTAACCCATCCACAAAGGTGCTTGTGGTGAACTCAAAGATTCTCAAGAAGTTGCTCATGACCCTTAACGAGTGCACTGAATGGGGGCGTATCACCATTCTCACAGCCCTCACAGAGTACGAATCCGCCTCGTTGGAAGAGGCCAACCATATAATAGATCGTGTCACACCACAGTTGCAACATGAGAACGCCGCTGTTGTGCTGGCTGCCGTCAAGACCATCATCATGCATTTTGAAAAGCTCCCCCAGGATGCTCACGATACCCTTTTGAGGAAATTATCTGCTCCGTTGATCTCTCTCATATCGACTCCCCCCGAGGTGCAGTATGTTGGTTTGCGTAATATCAGAATCATCTTGGAGAGATACCCTTCCATTCTCTCCAGAGAGCTCAGAGTGTTCTTCTGCAAGTACAATGACCCTCTTTACCTGAAGCTGGAGAAAATTGAGATCATGGTGAGGCTTGCAAACGACTCCAATGCCGCCCTCCTGCTGGCGGAGCTCAAGGAATATGCCATGGAGTTCGATACGGAGTTTGTCAAGCGTGCGGTTCGGGCCATTGGACAGGTTGCGATTAAGTTGGAGAAGCTCTCCAAGAAGGCTGTGGATATCTTGTATGATCTCACCGCCTCTCGTTCCAGCTACGTCATCAACGAGACTGTCATCGTGCTGCAGAATATTCTGAGAAGATACCCCAAAGAGTATGTGACCTCTATTCTGCCTATAATCGCCGATCTCAGCCTGGACGATCTGGAGGACAACGAGGCCATTTCATCATACATTTGGATCGTTGGAGAATACGCCAAGAATATCCCCCATCTGGAGGCCAGGTTGGAGGCTGCACTATCGCAGTTTCTTGAAGTTGACAGTTCCGTGCAACTGGCAATGCTCACCACCATTGTTAAGATCAACTTTACCAAGCCGACTACAAAGACCCAGCAGCTTCTTCAGCAAACTTTAAACACCGCGACTCAGAAGGTGGAGAATGCTGATGTTAGAGATAAGGCCTTTTTGTACTGGCGACTGCTCTCCCTTGACTCATCTGGCGAGTCTTTGCAGTCCAAGGTGATCCTTGCCAAACTTCCTCCTCTTAACTCCACCATCGAAAAGTTTTCAGACTCGCTGCTGAACGAGCTCATCAAGGAACTCTCGACGTTGGGTTCCGTTTATCACAAGCCGGGTTATATGTTTGTATCTGCCTCGGCCCAGGATGACTACAAGAGCTCCCAACTGCAGAGCAAAAAGTTCGAGGAGTTGCAGCAACTGGCCAAGAACGAGATTGTCAACAACACGTTCAAGGCTGAAAATCTGCTTGACTTTGACGATGACGAGGGCGAGGAGAACACAGTCCCAATCAGTGTGGGATCTCTACAGGATGGTAGTGGCAGTGGTGCGGTTGGATCTTCCGGCAGTGTCCTGGACGAGTTGAACAGCCTGTTTGCTGGGCTTTCAGAACAGCAGCCAACCCAACAGGCCAGCTCTCTGGTGGGTGGAAGTTTATCTGAGCTCGTTGCCGGAAGCAATGCTACAGCAGCACCATCTAATGGCGATAGGAAGCAGGCCAACGAAGATCTACTCAGTTTATTTTGATTGGGGGGATGAAAATATGGTATATAGAATTGCAAGCAGAAGTCAATACCATCACAAATATCACAAAAACTTTTTGAACTCAACCCATTAACATTGGTTTATTCAAACTACAACAGTAATAACAGGTTATTGACAATACCTTATAGAGTGTGCTCTATATGAACCCACCTATATTGCATATACATTCCTCGTGTGTAAGTAACTTTATGCACCTTCTTCACAGTGCATGGAAACCGCAGGCAAACGCGTCAGGCACGCGAGCCGCGCTTCATCTTTTTAAAGGCAATCGAATAGAAGGCCATTAAGAAGATGGCAATCAAGCTGAGTTTTGATATACAAGGATCTGCGATTTTGCATACAGTTCTAGCCGGTGATAGTTTTTTTTTTTTTGAGTTCTAGTACCAGTTTAGTTCTCTCTGTAGTATCTTTACACTCACGTCCCGAACGATGTCCATCTCCGAGTTTGAGAAACAGAGGCAGGCCAACATTGCTCGCAACAGGGCACTGCTTAAGCAGCTCAACCTGGACATGTTGTCCAATGACATACACAAAAGTGTCAAGTCAGAGGAGGATACCCGTAAGAGGAAACATGCATTGGCACAGTCAGAGACCCGACGCAAGCAGGCCTCTAAGAGAGCAGCGGTCAAGAAGGAGGAGGTGATCCCAACCAGGCGATCCAGAAGAATTGCAGGCATAACTGCGGAGCCTGGATCTTTGGAGGTGTCTGATTACGCCTTGGAAAAGGAGCGAGCAAGGAACGAGGAGCTTCAGCGGATTAAGAATGTGAGGCTTAGTGGTGACCTCAGCCTAATGGATGTGTTGAGCGATAAGAAGAGCGGTTCCTCAATTCTCGAGGACGATAAAGAGGTGTCTGCTGCCGCTGCAAAAGAGGATGAGCTGGTTTTGGAAAGAATACGGAACATGGGAAGTTCGATATCCATGGGAGACTTCTACGATAAAATCGTCGATAGGCAGAAATCAGATGATAAGCAGGTGAACGCGCTGCGTGAAGAATTTGGAAAACTGGAGATTTTGCCAGACTTTGTGCCAAATGACATCAAGATCACAGGCAGCCGCATGACTGCAATTGCTTTTCACCCATCAAACACCAAGAAGGTGGTTATAGGAGGAGACACCATGGGCCAAGTGGGGATCTGGTCTGTAGATGATAAGAAGGTGGCTGGCACCGATGACGACGGCAGTGAGTATTACGACCCGGATATCGTGAACTTCAAGGTGCATGGCAAGAATATCCCCAAGTTCTTGGTCAAGCCAGATGTTGCATCGCAAATACTGTCATGCAGTTACGATGGTTCCATCCGTTCCATTGATCTCTCCAGTCTCAAATCTCAAGAGGTGCTATCCTTCGACGATGAGTATGGAAGTGCGTCAGGTATCTCCGACATGCACTTTGCAGACAATAACTTACTTTACTTTACAACTCTCGATGGTGAATTTGGTAAGGTCGACTTGCGTGAAAAGGCCCCCACACGTGACAGCATGGGAGTGTTGAGACTACACGATAAAAAGATTGGAATGTTCACCGTCAACCCTCTAGCAAACCACCAGATTGCAACAGCCTCTTTGGACAGGACCTTTAGGGTATGGGATCTTCGTAATGTGAAGAAATCGAAATGGTCGGAGTATTCAGGCGCAAAGTCCCCACACTGTATTGGCTCGTACAGCTCTCGTCTCAGTGTAAGCACAGTGGATTGGAATGTGAGCGGTGATCTTGTGTGTAACGGCTATGATGATACCATAAACATATTCAATCTTGGAGACATATCCAAGAAGCCAAGTACTTTTGAACTACCCAAATCCAGTTCCATCAAAGTTGAAGATGAAGAGGAAGATGATCTAGGAATCCCCAACAACATGTCACCTGACCATAAGATCAGGCACAACTGTCAGACAGGTCGGTGGGTTTCTATCATTAAAGCGAAATGGCAAACCGCACCTCAGGACGGTATTGAAAAGTTTGTCATTGCAAACATGAACAAATATTTCGATCTGTACACTCCAAATGGAGTCCAGGTAGGCCATATCGGTGACGAACTCATGACTGCCGTGCCAGCAGTGGCTACTTTCCACCCCACACAGAACTGGCTGGTAGGCGGTAGTGCAAGCGGCAAGGGATATCTTTTCACATAAACCCAAGACGGATATATATATATATATAGGTAGAGAGAGGATTTACACATGTGTTTGTACCTGTATACCTATTTGATGGAATTTGCGATAATTCATATTATAAGAATCAAGTAACTCCATGTAGTGCAAAGCACACTTTTGGTAGAAAAATCACCAAGTCTCCGCATTTTGAAGAGATGAGATGAGATGAGCCCATGAAGGCAGAAAGCAAGCAGGCTTTGCCTTCATTACCCAGGTTGTAGAAGACTTCATATAGGGCCAACTTCGTTCTCAGTGTAACACCAGGTCTATACATAAAGCAAGGCTTCTCCAATTTTTCTCCCAGAACACAGGTCTATAATACATCTAATCCTTTCTCCCCCATCACTACTTTAGGCAGCATGTCCAACATCATCAAGGTATTCAACCCACCAGAATCCCGTGAACTTACCAAGGAAGAGGCAGCCGGATGCGTTACTTGCCAGGTAATGGCATCAGTATTTGGAATAGGTGCGGGGATTTACTTCAGCACAGGTATGGTGTTCAGCGGAGAGAAGGAAGGCATTAACCCACTATGGTGGAAGAGGACCGTTAGACTATCAGGTGTGGGACTGATCGGCTATGGTATATATAGAGGTGGCCAGGGCTACCTATGGGATGTGGATACAGTTCATGAGCGACTAGAGGAGTAAGTGGTAGCATAAAGAGTGCGTGATTTTGGCGTTGATCTGGGACTTTCCTTTTTCAATTTCGCCTTGGCACCTGTCTGCTACATCTTTTACACTCCAAAAGTGCTTGACAGCCCCTGCTCTTTACGAGATAGGCAAAACTGGTTAGGGCGCCCGACGATAATGTCCCATTTCTGCGCCCGAGTCAGGCAGATCAATATACATATCCCGCATGTAATTTAGCCGCAGTTAACTGCGTGGCACGCAATGACTGACTTGCACACAGCGCCACTTGTATTGGGAGGGTGAACCCATACGACTACTTGATGACTTCCTGTACATATAATGTTTGAAATAACTCACGAATACACATAAATTGCCTTCATCTTCATTTCATTTTTGATCCGAATGGTTTAATGGAAATGTCCTAGGCATCCCATTCTGTAAACTTCAACCGCGGTAGCTGCAATGCAGAAACCCCGCAGTATCGGGATCCAACGGCTCCCCCAGTCTAAAAAAAAAATTTCAGATTATTCATGTATGCATAGGCTGACGGGATGAGAGAACGCTCGGAGAGCCATGCAATACAAGGCTACTTACTTTTAGAGATGATACAGAATTTTTAGGCGAGGAGACATGTTCAAAGGTGTTTAACCCTTTCAAATCATAGAGAATTGCAGTTCGAATTATTGTAATATAGTTGGAGACAACGCCAACTGCACCAGATATCATTATCTATAGGTATCTCCTCCTCCCCAATCAGCATTATACACATACATATCCACGCGTTACAATGTGTGGAATATTAGGTATAGCCCTTGCTGACCAGGATGCTCCTGTGGCCGGTGAGCTCTTTGATGGATGTCTCTTCCTTCAGCACAGAGGCCAGGATGCCTCTGGTATTGTTACATGTGGGCCAAGAGGTCGTTTCTACCAGTGCAAGGGAAATGGTATGGCCAAGGATGTTTTCACTCAGCACAGAATGGCCGGCCTGGTGGGCAGCATGGGTATTGCCCATTTGCGTTACCCAACTGCTGGTTCCAGCGCTGGAAGTGAGGCTCAGCCATTTTACGTGAACTCTCCATACGGCATTGCTCTCTCCCACAACGGTAACTTGGTGAACGGTGCCGAGTTGAGATCATATCTTGACGAGACCGTACACAGACATATCAACACCGACTCCGATTCTGAGTTGCTGCTCAACATCTTTGCAGCTGAGCTTTCCAAGTACGACAAGTCCAGAGTCAACTCCGCCGATGTCTTCCAGGCTCTCGCTGGTGTGTACCGTGAGTGCAGAGGAGCCTACGCATGTGTTGCTATGCTTGCCGGGTTTGGTCTCATCGGATTCAGAGACCCCAACGGAGTGAGACCTCTGCTCATCGGAGAGAGACTCAAGCAAGATGGCAGCCGTGACTATATGGTTGCATCTGAATCTGTGGTGCTCAAGTCCCATGGATTCGTCAACTACCGTGATATTCTCCCTGGTGAGGCTGTCATCATCCCAAAGGACACCATGGTGCCTGAATTTAAACAGGTTGTCCCCATTAAGTCATACACCCCAGATGTGTTTGAGTATGTGTACTTCGCAAGACCAGACTCTGTTTTGGATGGCATCAGTGTGTACCGTTCCAGAATCGACATGGGTGAGAAGCTCGCTGCCAACATCGAGAAGAGATTCGCTGCCATTGGCAAGAAGGTGCAAGAGGAGATTGATGTTGTTATTCCAGTCCCAGACACTTCCAGACATTCCGCTCTTGAGTGTGCCGTGAAACTTGCTCTCCCATACAGAGAAGGTTTCATCAAGAACAGATACGTTGGCAGAACTTTCATCATGCCCGACCAGAAGGAGAGAACCTCCTCTGTGCGTCGTAAGCTGAACGCCATGGCCTCAGAGTTCTATGGCAGATCTGTTTTGCTTGTTGATGATTCCATCGTCAGAGGTACCACCTCTAAGGAGATCGTCTCCATGGCCAGAGAGGCAGGTGCCAGAAAAGTTTACTTTGCTTCCTGTTCACCTATAATCCGTTTCAATCACATCTACGGTATCGACCTAGCCGACACCAAGGCTCTGGTTGGTTACAACAAGACAGAGGACGAGGTGGCAGAGGTAATAGGCGCCGATAAGGTTTTCTACCAGACTATTGAAGACCTTCTCCAGTGCTGTCAGAGGGAGAGTGTTCTTGAGAACCAGGAGTTGGCATTGAGCCCCACAGTGTCAAGAGACGTCAACAACGTCATTGGGTACAAGTGTGAGCGTCCAGAGCTAACTGGATTTGAGGTGGGTGTGTTCACTGGAGAGTACATCACCGGAAGTGAGGATCATTACATCCAAGAGCTAGAAAAGATCAGAGCGCAGAACCAGAGGATCAGGGAGGCGGGCCAGAACGGAGGCATAGTTGATGTTAAGGCCGAGAGCGACATCTCCATCTTCAACAGTGGTGACTATCAGTAAGGCAATCGTCCCTTGGAAACACATAAAAACATCGAAATATATTGAATAGAGGCGTTTTATTTTGGCAACATGACCATTTTATGTTTATCGTTATTACAGAAAATGTTTGATTGTAATGGTTTTCGTAGCACCACTAGGAATTACATGACTTAAACAGAGGAAGGAAGAGCCGCAGGCAAGTGGTTGCAGGAGGGATGCTGGGTGAAGGAGATCGATGAAAAGCCGCATCAGCAATATTTCACTACCGTTCCACAGGGAGCTCGATCTTACCTTTAACTGCTTGTGTGATATATAACCGTTTATCACAGTTGTAACCGATGCCTTTGTGCCTCGCACTTGGTCCTGATGAAAAAGTCCGGCTGCGTCAAAGAGCAAGTTACTGTATCCACAAGGGAGTAGGTGCAAGCCATTAGGCAGGAGAGCATCGGGGCACCAACAGTATGGCTCCTCCTTCCTTACTTCCGGCTCCCCCGCTAAGATACCCCCGCCTGGTTACCCCCTCCCACTCATCCCCCCCTATCCCTTAGCTCCTGTGTTGTTATGTTTTTTTTGCTTTCCCCACCTTCTTCTGCGAGATTCAGAATACTTCAACAGTTATAAAAGATGAGTGGTATATACCCAGTCATACACCACTCTGCTTTATCACCGTTGACCGATACTCCCACACTTTCCCTCATTTGAGACAATTCACCGGGCGCACCTCTTACTTGCATCCCCTTGCATTGCTCACACCATACAACACAGGGTACCAACGCAGCCCTTTAGCGCAGGCCCTGGCTCTCGCCGTGCACACGCTCTACGGATTAACTGTGGCTCTTGCTCCACACTTGGTGGAAGCAAGCTCGGGAATTGCGTAATCGCATCGGGCCACTATCTGGACGCATCTCGCTGCACCCTTAGAAGTAGTGGCCGTTGGGGCTTTAGGTGGATCTAAAAGGGTGAAATATTCGGAAGTGGTTCGGCGAACCTTATTGATTTATATAGAAAAGCCCGGGCACTTATTTGCAAACACTTGGGTTCACTTGTAAGCAGTTCTGCCACTTGCAAGGAAGAGACCAGAACGAACCCGCTACACCATGACCACGGACACAGAGCGTGTAGGCGTACCCCACATTGTGAAGAGGGTAGCCGTCATCGGAGGTGGAGCTTCTGGATGCATTGCTCTCGATAGTCTGGTTGCTGAGGATGCCTTTGAGAAAATCGTCCTATTCGAGAGAAGGGATGTGCTGGGAGGTGTCTGGGTCCAGGAGGAGGTTGGCAAAAAAAAGCAGATCCATGTTCAACCCGGCCTGTCGCAGGCAGAGGTGGACCCTGTGATCCCTGTGCCCAAGGGCCTGGACGCCGCACCAATGGGAACAGAGGTGTTGACCCCAAGGTCCACCGTGGAGAGATACCTGCAAGCTGGATCTTACAACGGCATGATCACCAACATCACTGAGGATCTCATGACATTCTCGGACAACACCAAATGGTCCCATCTGGTACCTCCAGTCGAGAAAGGGTTCACGGATATCCCCGCTGTCCACCAGTATCTCAATGATAGGTTCAATAAGCATGACCCTTCCAGGATCTGCCTCCGTACCTCGCTCGAGAGAGTGCGCAAAATTGGAGATGCCTTTGAGCTGACCCTGTCTACCGAAACGGACCAAAAGAACGAAAACGGTGAATATTTGGATAAGTGGTGGAAAGCTGAGTTTGACGCAATTGTGCTTGCTGCAGGTCAATTCAGGGTCCCATTTGTCCCAGACATGCCCAATTCCAAGGCCGCTTTTGCCAAGTATCCTGAAAGGTTCCAGCACTCAAAATTCTTTGACGGCAATGCAATCTATAAGGACAAGACAGTGGTCATCATCGGGGGCATGATCTCTGCCTCAGATTTGGTGAGAGCCATCTCTCCCGTCACCAAGCTCACTTACAACGTACGCAGAGATGATTCCTACCTGGACGAATCGCACAATTCGGAGAAGGTGATCCGGAAACCGGCAATCAAGGAGTTCCAACTGGTGGATGACGGGTTCAATCTCTTGCTGGAAGACGGATCTATCATTGAAAACCCAGACTACATACTATATGCCACAGGATATAGGTTTGCTTTCCCATTCCTCAACGAAGTGGCGCCGGACTTCACCCCAACAGGTACCCACATGCCTGACCTGTATCTCCACACCTTTTACACGCCGGATCCACGTATCTCACATGTAGGTCTGCACTCCTCCAGTCTTTCGTACAGGGCTTTCGAAGCACAGGCCATCACTGTCGCACGTGTGTATAGTGGCAGGGCCACTTTGCCAGGCCTGAAGGAACAGAGAGAGTGGGCTGCCAATAACCTAGCATTAAAGGGACCAACATCCCACTATCACAGCAACAACACCGAAGAAGGACCTGTGTTTCTAAAGACCATGAGCGACATTGGAGGAAAGCCGCATGGCACCGCGAAGGCATACCACCTCCTTGACGAGAAGGAGTTGGAGAGTCTTGAAAATGCCAGGATCAGAATCTCCCAACAGGTCTCTTGATAAAGTTGTGACACACAGGTATAAATTTAGTTTCCGAATAAAAAGACCTACACGATCGTTACATAATGTATTTACATTTCCTATGCCTACAGACCTCTAATCAAACGCGTAACCTCATCAATGCCATCGGTGTGGATGGAAGCCAGCTTCTGCTTGACAGTTGCCACCAGGTCATCAATTCTGATGAGTTCACCATCGTCATTCTCACCAGTACCCAACACCTTGACTCTGATCTGGCCTTCTGGGTACTCCTCTTTGCCCAGGATAACAGCAAGGGGACATGCAGACTTCTCTGCGGCCTCAAACTGCTTACGGGGGTTGGCCTTGGCCTTGTACAGGTATTCACACTCGATGCCTGCACTCCACAATTTGTTGGCAATGGCCATTCTCTCCTTGAGGAAACCGTTCCATCCCTCGCCACCGCCAAAGGCCATGATGTACACCTGTGTGTGGGTAGGACGAACAGCAGAGTCCAGGCCCTGTCTCTGTTTCACCAGAGAAAAGATGCGCTCCACACCAAAAGAGATACCCACGCATGGAATCGACTGAGACTTACCCTTTCCGGTAGTACCGGAAAACATGCCCACCAGGTTGTCGTATCTTCCACCAGCAGCAATGGAACCAACACCCACATACTCAGAGGCATCCTCTTCCTCGGCCTGCTTGACGTCCTTTCCGCTCTTGGCCTTGGCTTTCTTCTCGGCGGCATCCTTTGGTGGAGCTGACTGTGCTGTTACTGCCTCGTAGATAACACCTGTGTAGTAGTCAAGACCTCTCGCAAGGGACATGTCGAAAGATAGGTAAGTATCAACCTCAAAGGCCTCCACATACTCAGCCATGGTCTCCATCTCAGCGATACCGGCGGCGGCAGAAGCATTGGCTACGAGCTCTTCACTGCTCTTCAACACAGCGAGAATCTCTCTGATAGGACCGTTGAGCTTCACGTATTCACCGATCTTGTCAGCTACCTCTTCGGGCTGACCCTTCTCCTCGCACATTTCCTTCTTCACAACCTCCCATGGCGATTTGTCCAGCTTGTCGACTGCTGAAGAAATTCTACGTACATCTTCATCCTTGACACCACACACCTGGAAGATACCATCGAGAATCTTTCTGTGGTTGAGCTTAACCTTGAAATCCTTCACACCGAGGCCAATGAGACCGGAAACCAGGATGTTCATGATCTCACCATCGGGAACCATGGAGTCATAGTTACCAGCAATATCGAAATCGCACTGGTAGAACTCTCTCATTCTACCCTTGGTCATGGCCGGCTGATCTCTTCTGTACACCTTGGCAATGTGATATCTCTTGATCTGGGAAATGCCGTTCATCGCAACATATCTTGCAAATGGCACGGTCAAATCGTATCTCAGCGAAGTGAGCTCACCTCCCTGGTCTTCCAGGTTGTAGATCAGCTTGGAGTCCTCACCGTACTTACCAGCGAGGATCTCTCTGAGCTCGAACACAGGAGTGTCGATGGTGACACCACCGTGCTTCTTGAAGAGGGAGGTCAAACTGGAAAAAATAGCCTCTCTGATCACCATATCCTTGTCAGCCCAGTCCTTGGTACCCTTTGGTGTCTTGAGGGTGAACTGCGGCTGCTGTTCTTTCTTAGATTTCTTGGAACCCTGGTGTGCTTTGGGGTTCACAGCACCACCGGCTGGGGTGTCTAGGGGAATAGGGGAGGTAGACATTGTTCTTCGTAGTATTGGCAAAACCCTGCGCCACATACAACTGTTAAAAAAGCAAATGGTCTTTTATTGTTAGGTTTTCTCCTTCTATACAGGCTTTTTCACATATTTCACTATCGTCCCCCTATCAGTGACTAACTGCCCCAGGGTTCTCTCAAAAAAAAGTGTCCATTGAGCAGTGCACTACCTACTGGGAACCCTACAGTGTGCGTCATACTTAAAGATGTGATATTATGGTGGTCCATATATGAGCTTGAGCACAAGAATTATCATACACTTTGCACTATATCGAAGACTTACTCTTGTTACATCGAATTTCATAATTATAGTACATTCTACTCATCAACCGATCTCAGCGCCGTCTTCGAGCGTGCTTTATCCAACCACACATTACTTCGAGCGAAGATAATACACTCCAAGTAAACGCAAGTAAACGCCCTCTTACTTAAACCTCTCCAGAACGAGATCCTCTCCCATTTCCTCGTACTCTTGTTTGCTGATAAACACGTTATCATAGTCACCAGCCTCTGTAGAGCTCAGGATGACAGCACCATTCCATGCGTGGAAGTTCCTCTCTGCAACATCTGGTGCGCAGTATGTTTGCACAGAGAAGTTGGGCAACAATCTCACGAGGTCGTTGATGATTCTCTGTTCCAAACCTGGAATGATGGAGGTTGCACCAGTGATGATGATGTTCTTGAGCAGCTCCTGATACACGTCGCCTGTTGACTCGAGCTTCTTGAGACACGACAAGATCATATCTGTGATGCCCTGAGAGTCCTCACGCAATGGAACGTCGGGCAAGTATGCGCGCGCATAGTTGTATGGCTGGAAAAGGGCCTCACTCAGCTTGAACTGGTCCATGCCAATATTGGAGATGATCTCTCCACTAGGAAGCTGGAAGTCGCGCTGCGGTATCTCGACCGGGTTGAGAGTGTGGTGTGGAAGAGCGGTCTGGTCCGGGGTTATAGGATACTGTGAAAATGACAACGCAGAGGCCTTGAAATCTGTGAGCACCTTCGAAGCCTGGTAAATCTTGAAGGAGTCAGACATCTGCGTGTTTGGAGACAACCCCCTCGGGATGAGGACTGACTCCAGCCCCTCAGGGTTGGACGACCTCCCCTTCAAGTACTGCAGAGTAAACAGATTTAGGAAACTACCGCCAAACTTGGTGTGCGTGACACCCTTACTCAGAACAACACCGTTGAACACCGGTGTGACGCTACTCACGTCGGCACCAACGTCAATCACCAGACTGGTAGCCCTTCCGACGCCGTATGTGGCACACAGAGGAGACTTGAGCAACGAGAAGATTGGCACCTCCAACTCCTCAAACGCAACCTGGCAACTTTTTGGCTTGTTTTTCTTCGGGTTCCAAACTGGCTCCGTCACCACCAACGGGCACTCCTTGGGATCAGCGCGCAGCTGACCGTATATGTATTTCCACTGCTCTGAAACAACATCCCAGTTGTATACACAACCATCGCTGTGGGTAGTGAGCACCTCATTCTCAGGGCAGTCATCTATTCCATCTCCAAACACGTAATCTTTGGAGTTGGCTCTCCCCACAGAGTACTGTGAAGAGATAACCAAGGAAGGAAGCTCCTCCGTGGAGAATCCCGCCTTGGTGGTGTTCGAACCACTATCTATCACGACCGAAGTGAATGCAAATTCCATTGTGTGGTGCTGCTATTCAAATATCTGTGAAATATATCGCACCTCAATAACAAGTGACTGAATTATGTATCACCACCGATACAATGCTCCAACAGTACAACAATTCAGCTCTCAGAAAATGAATCAATTAGTTCACGTGAATTTTCAATATGTGAGTCTCGTGCCCTCTCGATTCCCGTTTATGTGATCCTATATATCTGATTCCGCTACTCTTACTCTGTTTTCAATTATAGTGTACACACATATGGCGTCTCTTTCTTGGCCTCGGAAAGGGCACAGTGGTGCTTTAGCTCCGGTTTGGCAGAAGTTCGCGTAGTGCAGAGACCAAAAGAGGTCCACCTTATAGTGTTTATATACAGAGGTGAATCTAAAGGAGATGTCACTTCTCAGATAACAACTGATAATCGTTCCTAGTGTTATTATAACCTCATCCCGATAATTTGGGGTCTTGTTGGTTGTCATATACCATACCTGCGAGCTCAACATCTCACATATCCCAGAAAACGGAGTAGACTACAGAGAAACGACAGACTATAAACAAATCACACGAAACATTACGGCATACAATCAGTCAGATATGCCAGAACCAACACAGTTAGCACAATATGAAAAGCTCAAGAAGCAGCTGCATCAGCAGATTATCAACAAGCGCAACCTAGACAAGCAGCTGACACAGCTAGAGGAGGATATATTCAACAAGGAGACGATATACCTGTCTGAGGGCTCCTACGGCAACATCATCAAGGGTTTTGAAAACTTCACCAAGAACACCGCAACTACAAACACGCGAAAGAAGATCATCTTCAACGACGATGACCGTATATTTTCACTCAGTAGCTCGACATATGTGCGGCATCTCAAGAAGTTGAACGGAGAAACAGTGGGCAACGGTGCTGGGGCTGTGGTTTTGGATGACGATCTAGAGGACGATAGCCCAACTAGTACACCCAATAACTCGCAGGCGAAGAAGAGAAAGAGAGACACATAATGGATGAATGGGTTACTGTTTTGGATGAAGCATGGTGTTACGGTGAAATGTCATATAGATTTATATTTAATGCAGGGTATATTATTTACGATATACGCGACAGCCGTAACCGCTCCGGCAATGTCATTGCTATATACGACTTTAACTAAATCATAGTGTACCGTAGAGCATTATTGTAAAAATCTTTAACCGTACCATATCATAGCTATTACAGTATATATGCGTATCATCTAAACAAGCGATAGCCTCACTCTTCCCCGTAGTCATTTTTTGTAATCTCATTAAGTTTCATTAGCAGCCAATTTTTTCCCTTCACCAGTGACCCTTCTTCACATTACTACGGTCATCATTCCAACTTCCAGCCAACCCGATAGCCCCGGTATCGGCAGATTCGTTGCCCGAACCACCTAGGGATAAAGAGGCAACGCCATCAGAGAGCAGTCTCTTACCCCAGCTGCCCGCAGCTGAATCACCAGTCTCGTCTCTGCACTGCTTCAAGAAAGGCAAAAGGGCCGTGCCACCCGTGCCTCTCATCTCCTTCTTGGAGGTTGTGTTGGTGTTGTTCGCCAACCCAGCACGCACCGTTTTTGAGGCTGACGACCCAGAGGCCTTGGCCTTTTGGGCCTGTATCACAATATACCTGGTCACGATCTGGATGTGCTTGTCACGGAATGCCTTTAACATGGCCACACACGCATCATACGACAGCACCAACTCAGGGTTCTCCCCTCCATGCTCAACAACGAAATCGTGCAAGATATTCACCTTGGCAAGGTGCTCCAAAAACCTCCTATGTGGTCCTGGCATGTAGTTTCTCATTTCTGCAATGAATGGGTTTTCTGCACTGGAACCCTTGGAAGAAGAATTTCTGTCGCCGGTGCCGTGGTGTTCTACATTCAACAACAGGTCCAAAGTTTGGATCAAAGAGCTCTGAGCATTTGAGCCTCCAGAATATGCTCTGGGTATTTTCTCGTCTCCGTATATCACACCGTTGGCATCCAACCCTGCGCTTTCCATGTTTTTCCAACCAGCGAGGTATGGCCTCACTCTGAAGTAAAACACATGGGGGTCGCACATCTCCTCCATCTTCATCAGCACACTCCCCAGGTAGTCAATGGCCTCTGCAAGTCTCTGCAAACACTGGATCACCTTTGGCACGTTGTTCTCCCTAGCGTATTTGATAGCCTCCAGGCCGTTCGTTATGCAGGGGGCACCCTTGTACTCGAAATATACACTCACCAAAAAGAACCAGCTTTCGTCGATGGCTCCGGTGTAGGTGTTGATGGTTGTGAGGTTGTCAAGGTCCAGTGCCTGTGCTGCATCCGAGGAAGAACAAGTAGACTCGGTGTCTGAATCTTCAGCTGTTGTTGCAGGCATGATGGTCTTGTAGTTCCATAGGCACAGCCCCGCATAGGTGGCCAGCGGTGGAAGCTCGAGCTTCTTGCTTACGTTTAACAGTGGCCTTGCAATCTGCTCAGGGAGTTTGCTCACTGGCTGTCCAACACCCCATATGTACGAGTGGGCCAAGAACCCGAGTACCGTGTACGCCCTTCTGTACTCTCTCACTGACTCCAAGTGGGCGGTAGAGAGAATGGGCATGGCATCGACGAGTTTTCTCACTCTTCTGGTGAGGATCAACGAGGGCAGAACACCCACAAGGTCTTCCCACGGCCTGTAGTATGGTTGTGGAAGCCTCTCCAGGGGAAGCTCCTCTGGTAGAAACCCGGTGAGTGGACTCACATCGTAGTCCCTCAGATTTGGCAGGGGAAGCATTATGGGCAAAAAAAAGTTTCACTCAATAGTTAGATAAGAATTTTGTCGGGAAACTCCCAGAGAACGCACACACACACACAAGATTTTTTTAAAAAAAAACCACTAATCAGACAAAACACACAAAACGATCGCACCTTATTATCTTTTGTTGTTGTTTGTTTAATGCGTCTGAGCCCTTCTTCCCTTCCGCTCTGGCTCAAGGAAAGTGGTTGAAAAAAACAAAGAAAGCGCACAGCACCTTACTTATACAAAGATGGGGGGCCCTAAGTTTCACCATATTATAAATCATTTCGCACCAGTGCAGAAGGAGGCCGAGTGCGAGGGACCCCACTAAAGAAAAGGTCATGTCATCCGGGTAATTTTTCACCATCGCATCTCCTTCTTGCCGTGCGCACCGTTAGAGCTTCCTTACCGTCTTATTTGATGGGCTGTTGTTACGCAGGGGCCGGTGAGCAGAGAGAGCTGGCCTGCGGGTGGTAACTATGGGTGTGTGTGTCCACCAAGCATTCCCCTCTCTAGTGGTGTACGGAGGATGGACAAATCGTATGATGGTGCTGCACGATAAACCGGAGGGTATTCAACCGAGTGGGGCAGTGGCCAAAGAAGTCGGACAATTAGGAAGTGGAAATTTAATGCAGGGTGAGAAGGGAAACACTTATCAAATGGTTCGGAGTTAATGCGTAATCAACACAATGTTAGACAGCAGTGCTCTGGAATAGTCAGATACATTCTTGGGTAGAGATAGGTTTGGATAGATTTATATGAGCTAGGAATGCGGTTACTTTAGGCGAGAGTCATGAGCCTGTAAATTATATATTGGATGACTAGTTCCATGCAGAGTTTTGTAAGTTGAGCCTATCTAATTTGGGTACCAGTTTTTTTTGCCAAGTCATTGAGAGTGATAGCCCATTTGTTTTCTGATATGATAATCGCTTTTTTGAATTATGTGGATTTCCATGATGCCCTCCCCCCAAATTGGATTATAAGTACCTAGCACTGTACCAATGATTCAGGTAATGCCAATTCGTACCCAAATTTATTATAGAACTGTTTAATAGGCCCCTGTTCATCCCCTCTCTCCTATCTGCTATTGGCCAAACGGCATTTTAATCTGGTAGTTAACAGTTGTAAATATATATAATATAATATGCCCTAGTTAAGTGGTGCAGAAGTGGTGGGGCGGTCAACCGAGGAAAAACTGGGGCGGTGAGAAGTGCGGAGCCCAATTGGTGGGGATGCTCATCGCCGTCTTCTGGAACGTTCCAACTTGCACACGTCTTCAAGATGAGGTTGAAATATAGAAAGGTGTTGTTGTCGATCCAAGACCATAAAGCATATCGCTCACAATTGAGTGCTTTGAGTGTTGTGTAATCAAGAGCCTACAATCAAACTGAAAAATGGTGGTCCACAATCCTAACAACTGGTAAGTGAAACGGCGTTTTCAGTGTGGGGAAGTACCGGGTATGGTTGACTGTTTGACCGCTTGACTAACATCCATCTGCAAGGCACTGGGTCGATAAGAACTGCATCGACTGGACACGTGAATATCTCAACAAGAAACTTGTTGGGATAAGTGGAAGTTCTTCAGATGCTTCTGCTGAGGTGACCAGGGTTTCTTCTGTGGAGGGAGACGTGGAGGTTTGCCAACGCAAGGGTAAGGTGATCTCTCTGTTCGACCTGAAGCTGGTGCTGGCATTCCAAGGGTCGGCTACTGTCGATACCGCAAAGGTTGTATCCGGTACCATCACGATTCCCGAGATTGCCTACGATACTGAATACGATGAGTTCCAGTTCGAGGTGAGTGCTCACGGCTCACAGGATGTTGACTCAAAGACTGAGGACGCCGTCAAGTCCGTCGTGAAGGCAAAGATCCTGCTACAGCTGAGACAGATTCTGGCCAATTTCGGTAAGGACCTCATAGCCACTCACGGAGAAGACATACAACTGCCTGAGGAGCAAGTGAACTCCACTTTCACCAAGCAGAATCAGACGGCTGGCCAGAAGCCGGCTTCCTCCACCACGGTGTTCAAGAGCTCATCCACGACAACCAAGACACCATCATCTTCATCGGTGTCAGCTTCTTCTGCCGGAGCACAGGTACCCAAATACAATACCTCCACACTTCATTTGGAGCCTGTCTTCAACACAAGTGCAGAACAGCTCTACATCACCCTCTTGGACAAACAGAGGGTGGCTGCTTGGACCAGGGCACCACCAAACATCGAGGCCAAGGAGGGTGCTCCATACCAGCTGTTTGGAGGGAACATCGAGGGTACCATATTGAAGCTGGTAGAGAACTCTAAGATAGTTATGCTCTGGAGACTCAGAGACTGGAAGGAGGGCCATTTTGCAACTCTGGACATCTCGCTTCACCAGGGTGACGGAGAGACAAAGATGGTGGTTGCCTTCTCCGGTATTCCTGTGGGCCAGGAGGATGCTGTACGCAACAATTTTGAAGAGTACTACATAAGATCCATTAAGATCACCTTTGGGTTTGGTGCGGTGCTGTAGAGATATATAGATAGACAGGAGTTACGAGGTCAATGCAAATTTCAAGACAAAATATTTTGACATTTACTTAATCAAATCAAGGCCATATAACTATAAACCAGCTTAAAGAAGCCAGTTTAGACGTCAAAACGCTTCTCAGCCTCCTTCCAGTTGATCACATTCCAGATGGCGTTGAAGTAGTCAGCCTTGACGTTCTGGTACTGCAGGTAGTAGGCATGCTCCCAAGCGTCAATGGCAACCAATGGCACGTAAGGACCGGTGAGGGTGTTCTGGTTGTAGGTCTGAACAACCTCAATGGCACCGTTCTCCTTGTTCTTGGCGATGAAGGCCCAACCAGAGCCCTGGATACCAGCCAACTTGGTGTTGGTGAGCTTGATGAGAGAGTCAAAGGAGCCGTACTGCTCGATAACTTTCTTGGACAATGCAGAGGTGTCTGCCGGGAGTTCACCACCACCGTTCTTTGGTGGGGCCAGGTTCTTCCAGAAGAGACAGTGGTTGAGGTATCCACCACCGTGGAAGTTGATGTGCTGCTGAAGCTCAACGGTCTTCTTCACATCGCCTGCGGCCTTGGCCTCTGCGTGCTGCTCAACAGCGGCGTTGTAACCGTTGACATAGGTCTGGTGGTGCTTGGTGTAGTGAAGCTCATTGATCTGCCCGGAGATGTATGGCTCGAGAGCACCAAAGTCCCAGTCCAATTCAGGAAGGGAGATCTTGGTTCTCACAGCTGAGGCTGATGCCAAAGTACGGCTGCTGGAGCGGAGAGTGGTTCTAAGGGAGGTTCTCAGCACGGACATCTTTCTTTGCGTGTATGATTGATTCTGTACTCTAAAATGAAACGTCAAGCTCAATTGGAATATCACACCTACTTTAAAAACAGCAACTCCTCCCAATTGACTCCTTCAACCCCACGGCCGGAATCGTTGCTATCCCACACACACGGAATTGCTGGAAAGCAATAGAAACGAAGCACTCCCGCACCCATACCCACACCAACCTTAGCCTCACCTAGCCATCCGTCCACCTGCAGCTGCCGTAATTTGGGGCCCTTGGGAATCGCTGCCAGCCCAGCTGCTATTCGAACAGCCTGCTGCATATTGCTTACACATACACTCTCTCTTGTCGCGCAGGGCACGCAGTAAATGGGACAGGTCCTGGGGTCCCTACGGAAGAACCGCTCCCAATGAGGGAATATGGCCTAATCCAGTGTGTGCTTAGCACAATCAGTGCTTGGAAGAGCACTACCCGGAATTGAGGAAACGGGAAGTCCAGGAGATGGAGACAAGAAGTTTAGAAGTTAAGACCTGGGAGGTCAGGGTAAAGGCAGTTACAGTGTGTGGTCTTGCCTCGTCCGACCAGTCAGCTGTTGTACTGTGCGGGTGCTATCGACTGCAAGCCCTATCCAGTAGAGAGCTTATGACTACATAATGTATTTGTGTGTAGAGTAGAAGCTACAGTGGAAGTTCTGATGCAGTCTATGTAGTACACGCAGAGAAGCTCGCGGCCCAAGACACGTCGTGTCCACGCGAGGGAAATGAACATGTCACCAACAATATGGAGAGCCATCATCACAATAGCACACTGTCAAATAAAAGCAGAGCGAGCTGAACAACAACGATCAAATCTGAGAGGCTTGTGTTCATTTGACTTGATACGTTCGAATTTTATAAACAATGGTATGTGGAAGCATTAGAAAAGAGGAGAAGTTGCCAATTGGAGCCGCAAAATTTGCGTACAATGCTCGCGCTTATACAGCATTTTGTACCGTGTATAGAGCCATGATGAATACTAACGCATCGTACCACTAGGTCTTTGATCAGTTGGTTGGTGTGGCAATGTTGCTTGTCGCTACTGCCGTGTTTGCTTATTACACTGTGTGGACGTTTGTGCTACCTTTTGTGGATGAGTCGAGTCCACTCCAGGAGTTGTTCCTGCCAAGAGAGTGGGCCATCCGTATTCCTATCATACTACTGATACTGGGCGTGTCGTTGGTGGGAACATTCATTGGGTCAGTGTTGATCAAATCAGCCAAAAAACAGAAAAGTAAGAAGCAGTGATTATCAGCAGGTGTGTGACCTGCTCCGAAAAGCATAATGCGCAGCCACGTTCTATTGCTAACACCGCAACAGGGGCTTATCAACGTGTTCCTGAGGGTGGAAGTGTTCGACATGTGCACTAGACAGTGGAGATGGTGAAGGGATTAATGTTATATTATTGAATGAAAAAATTGATGAAGGGATGGCGCAATAGAGCGCTCATGAATGTATTGTAACTGGTAGACATAATTCACCAGTATTTGCTTGGAATCCTCTTCTCATTGTGGGGGAGCTGTTCTTTATACTTGCAGCCGTGGCCCAAATCGCAGGAGTGCCCGGTTTGCATCCATAGCATAGCAAACCAGTCCCGGAAAAGGAGGGAGTTCCTGGCCCAGCATAATGCACTAATCAAGTGTGCGAGTAGACTCTATACACCTTGCCTACAGTTTCTCATGAGGTGTAATAAAGTCCCACAAGCCCTACAAGTCCAAGCCCTACGAGTAAAGATTATACAAGATCTTAAAAGTAAGAACCCTACAACTAGCACGATTTGATCCTATATAGGTCTTGTCGTCATATCCAACCTTACACGAATATTTTATTCCTGCCCTACTGTCTCTGCTTCCTGATGCGTCTTCTAACACGCATCACTGAAACGTTCCAAGCTGTATACAGATCAATGCCGTCTGCCCTCTTTAGTGCTATCACCATGTGCACCCCCACATCCCTGCGATCCTTCCTGTACGTCTATCTCCCACCAATGCCACAACGGTCCCGTTCGATGTCCCTCGCATCTCTCTGGCACATAATATCGGGTAATGCTGGCCATTACGTATTGGTTATGCACATCACACGTAACCGCACCTTCGGCTCTTGCCTTGCCAAGAGGGATGACAAAAGAGGGAGAGCTGCAGCGGGGGAAGCAAACCGAGACCAAAGCCTCCCACTAAGGGAGCTTCCAAGAAACGGAAGCCGGCAACAGAAACTTTTACACCAGTGGTCCTTCCTTAGCAACGCTGTCATACATCAATAAAACATTGATATCCCACCTCTCCTATGCCATTGGATATCGTGATTGATTAGATCCGCTCCACTCTTCATGCATTTATCTGTCGTATCGTATCTATCTTGCCCTGCCCCTCTCCCTGTGGCAACCCCCCTCCCTTGCGTAGCTCATCTGCACGCCCGTCTGCCCCATTTCCTTCTCCGCTGTCTGCCCCTTGCTGGGCGCTCGCTCGCTCCTCACGGGCGCTATCTCTCTCTCCCTCTCCCCGTCTGCTTGGTGACGAGCGTCCCACGCCGTGTAACGCAGCCGTGGGTCAACAGTAGTGGCAGGAACACTACGTGCATCAAGGCACAACGATTATCTCTCCCGCTAAAATAGGAAAACGAGGATAGCGGTTGCACCTCCACTACCTGCTGGGACTACCTGCTGGGGAGTACCACCTGCCTGGAGCGAAGTAACCATACCATAGTGGGAGTAACAGCGTGCGAGGAGCCATTGAGGTGTGTTTATTGAGGGATTCCTCGTCATAAAAGTGCTGATTCAGGTTTGAGCATTTTGGATTAAAGGTAGCGCTATCGCCTTCTTTGTTTTACTCTTCTGCGCACCACACTTCTCGTGGTGATTTCGTCGCACGTCTTCCCCCCTCCTACAGGTTGTGTCCTCAATTCTAAAGATCTGTTTCATAGTATGCATTTGAGCCACGGAAATTGAGTTGTCAAAGAGGGAACGGATGAGAGGTCAATAACAGGACCAAAAATAGACACACACAAATACACACGCACAGTACCACCACCCCATTCATATCCACACCACAGATCGAGCCGTTTCTGCCCCCATCCTTCCGCCCCGCATAAGCAATGTCGAGGAAAAGGTCTGTAAA
The DNA here is from genome assembly GCA_030567595.1 of Kuraishia piskuri. Lineage (NCBI taxonomy): Eukaryota > Fungi > Ascomycota > Pichiomycetes > Pichiales > Pichiaceae > Kuraishia > Kuraishia piskuri. Next base: position 84,371 of record JAJLSM010000024.1, read on the forward strand.
GGACTTCCAATTCGGGGATTGCATTGGCGAAGGATCATATTCCAAAGTGTACAAGGCGATATCAATCCACAATCACAAGACATATGCCATTAAGATTCTTTCCAAAAAACACATCGTCAAGGAGAAGAAGATCAAGTATGTGAATATCGAAAAGACCACCCTCAACAGACTGGGCCACCACCCAGGTATCGTGACACTCTACTATACCTTCCAGGATGTGGATTCACTCTACTTTGTGATCGATTATGCCAACAATGGTGAGCTTTTGTCGTTGATCCGCAAGATTGGCTCTTTCAGTGAGGCCCTCACAAAGTACTACATGGTTCAGTTGATAGATGCCGTTGACTTCATCCACTCCAGAGGTATCATCCACAGAGACCTGAAACCTGAAAATATCTTGCTCAACCATGAATGGAAGCTCATGATCACTGATTTTGGCGCTGCCAAGATCTTCAGCGAGCCAGGTGACGACGCGAATGGCACAAACGGTGCCACTCGAAACGGCAACAGTGACAACAGCACTCCCGATGGAAGCGAGGATTCTGGCAGCAGAGCAGGCTCCTTTGTAGGGACTGCGGAATATGTTTCGCCCGAGCTTCTCAAGTACAATCAGTGTGGATTTGAGTGCGACGTGTGGGCATTGGGATGTATTCTCTACCAGCTCATAATAGGACGGCCCCCCTTCAAGGGTAACACAGAGTATCTGACATTTGAAAAGATCATCACTCTAGATTACGAGTTCCCCAGCTACTATATTCCAACTGCTGTGAAGTCTCTAGTGACCAGCTTACTCGTGTTGAATCCAGAGAAGCGACCCAAGATCAGCCAGATTAAGAGCATCGATTGGTTCAAGGACATTGACTGGAATAGCAAGGATAGCATATGGAACCGTAAGGTTCCCAAGTTGGAAGGGTATAACCCACGTATCTATGTGCGTGCCATGAGCTCCAACACTGTGAGCAACCATATAAACAATCGGTCTGTTCCCCAACAGCTGCAGAAGGCTCCCATCACAACATCTACAGCAGCGTCTACACACAGTGTATCCCAACCCATTTCTTACCATTACGTTGAGCCAGGCCAGAAACTAACAAGCAACATAAATTCTATACCTGTCAACACTCTGAAGAAACAGGTGATGAACGCCCAGGCAACTCCTGCAGCTATGAATAAGGTTCTCTCACAGAAGCTGGTTGAGAAGAACAGAGAAATACAACAGAAGAACACACAGGCAACTAACGCAAACAGTGCGGCGGCAATGGCTGTTTCATCCTCCTCTTCGGCGTCGTCACCTCAGCAATCTCAGCCATTGGTAAAGCGCAACGTATCGAATGGCACTGTTGCCACGTCGTCCTCCACGACAACGACGACAACGACGCTCAGCAACAACCTCACCCCCAGGTACGAGAATGGCTTCATTGCACAAACCTCTCCGAAGCAGGCAGAGTACCAAAAGAGAAGGAACAGCCTCCAGTTTGCCAGGGCAGGCGGTAGTTCTGTTTCCATTCCAGATTCGTTGACCCCACCAGAGTCCAGGCCAGCTTCCCCAAGCCAAGAAACCTATATTCCTGGCAGCTCCAAGCCTAATGGGAATTTCAACGGCGAGGAAAATAGCCTTGTCATAAACAAGAAGCGTGTAAATGGGAGACAGGAAGGGCCCAAGCAAGAGGGTCTGGCATCATCTCCTGTCTTGCCGCAGCCAACAACCCCCAGGGCGGCCCCAAGGCCGTCAGCGGCAAGAGCTGTTTCCGGAGATACTCCAAAGGGGAGAATTCCCTCGTCGAGCCAATCGCCCAATCAGCCGTCTATTCATTCTCCCGGTGGTACACCGCAGCAGCCGGCCCCCTCGTTGTCGGAGATCCTTGGACCCCATATCACCAACGGTGGTTTCAGCTCTGTGGCCATAAGTGCTGCCGGTGCTATTGGCAGTTTGATGAACCATCACCGTAGCTTGATGGGAAATACAAAACCTCCAATACAAACAGCCACATCGCGACCACAGACTCAGGCCATCAACCCAGTGTTGCTGGATAGGGCTGTTCCACGAGACATCACTAATAAGCTTATGCAGAACGAGTATATTCTCAAGCTGGACAACATATTCAAGGCTGAGCTGCCGCACAAAAGCTCATCAACGCAGGGGCCGATGTCGCTGGACGACTCGATCCTCAATAAAATCTTTAAAGAGAACAAACAAAGGCTTTCGAGGGACCTGCGGTCTTGTGTTTTGATAATCACGAGTTTGGCAAGATTACTGATCTTTGAGCTGAATAGTGATTTCCACCTTCAGACGCCCCAATCGTCTACGCACCAGCAGGCGGTTCCATTCTACTCCAGCATCATTGAGATCCGTCTCACAAACAGGAACGTTTCAATGTACGACTACGAGTTTGACGAAGAGCGGAAGGAGGGCTACTTGATTCTGGAGCTGGTGAACTTCAACAAGCTGATCTTCCTGAGTGCTTATAACCCTCGGATGATCGTGAGAGGCGGCATCAACACCAATGTGCATGTGGGTTTCACGATCAACCCACAGGTGTCATGGATCCACTCTCTTCTTAAGGCCAAAGAGCTTCTCAAATCAAATGCCAGAAGTGCTACGAGCGACGCCTCCAAAGAGTATGAGCCAATGAGAAAGAGCAAGTCCCACTCTCCAGGAAGAACACGGCCAATCACACCCACACCTCAGGCCGCACAACAGAGGCCCAAACCACAGACAGGGCCCAGCATGGCGGCTTCAACAGCAGCCTCAATCTCCAATGCTCGCAGCAGTGCACAACCCCATGCGAAGAAGAGGGTGAGTTCTTCAAGTGTGACGGCCGGAGTCAACCAGCTGAACATTAATGACGATACAAAGGCAGCGGAGCAGGATCCCGCAGTCACTCTCAAGCAGAGACAGAATAGATTTGCAGCAGCGGCTGCGGCAGCCAGTGCGAAAAGCAAGGTTGTAAATAGGTGAGAGGTTCACTTTGTATATTGATGAGATTTTGTCCTTTTATTTGATGCTGTGCATATTGCTGTACTATATAAGGAGGTGATGGGTACGAGTATCCAGTTCCTCAAATTTAACTATCCGGAAGAAAGAGTGTTGGTGCCTATACGTTTCGATGTGGAAAATATATCATTCCTTTTGATACACCTAGAGAGACAAATGCTATGACCTAAATACAAGTCGTTATATATACAGGGTAGATGTCTGATGAATGTTGAATACTTGGCGAACGAACGATTTTTCAGGAAAGCCAAAAGCTTTTTGGTCAATGTGGGGTGACTATTTGGACCTCCACACCCTAAACTCCTCGTGTAAGTCAATCCCATGCTTATCTAGGAATCCACACACATCGTTCAACACCTCGACACTTCTCCCCTGCACTATACCTTCGATCTCAGCTTCGTTGTTGACGAAGCGGGTGAGCTCGTTGGAGTCTGCATATTTCTGTTCTCTCTCTTCAACTATTCTCCTTGAGGCATATGGATCAATTCGAGGGTCCACTGGGGCGTTTTCGGCCTCTGAGTCGGGCCCTCTGTCGCCGGGGCTCTCTAGCTCTCTCCTCATGCTGGAGGCCTCTTCCCCACAGTATTCGATGAGCTCAAGCCTAGAGCTCCACACGGGGAAGAGCGCAGCACGGGCAAACTGAAGACACACGTCAAACCTCTGTGCCTCTCCATTGGTGCCCCACCGCCTGACATATTTCTCTTCGTGGTGGTTCATCAAGTTGTTGAGTCTTTGTTTGAGCACATCATCGGTGGCCATCCGCGATGTTTTGAGGAAGGCTCGTAGTCCCCGGGCCGATAAGCACCACTCCCTTGATTTTGGCGGCACCGAGGGTCTCTCTGCAACGATGTTCTCCTTAGATTCCATGGTCCTTCCTTCCCCGTCGTTTGCCCAAAAGAGCATGTCATATAATGCTCCAATTGAGGTGAGGCTGGTATTCTGTATCTACAATTGTTTGCGTTTAAACTCCATCCATCAAAACTGAAGAGCTGCCCCTCAAGTGTGACATCTGCTAACAAATGTAGTGTGAGATCTAACAGACGTAGTGTGAGCTCCACTCCACCACTTTACATAGTGTGAGCCTCTATGCTTAATGTATTCCTCCCACCCCACACCGTTGCAGCGCTCTTGTTTCCCTTGCCACCTGCCTTCTTGTCGCCCCTCGCCCCCATCTCGACTCCTCCCATCTGCTAGTACGGCCGTACAAGCCTGTCCTTGCAAGAGGTACAGAAGGGCATAGCGTGGAAGGGCATAGCTTGCAAGACGTAACATGCACGTTATGTGCAAGTGCACGGTCAAACGTGCAAGTGCTTACGTGCAAAGCGTACAGAGGTTACCTCATCGCACCAGGAAAGGGGAAGGGAGGGAGGAAGCGATGGAATCGGCTAGAAACGAGCTGGGGTTAAGATGCGGTTGAGATGCTGTTGGAGATGAGGTTCGAGGAAGTAGTGTTCGCAGGAATGGTTTCAGGATAAGATTCTTTTATTATAACATTCTGCCTCAGTACCGGAGCCTCTCAAGTGCCTTTAATTTTATCTAAATCAACTGCTATGTCAGACATAGATTCCCAAGTGGAGGCCCTCAGGGCGAGCGGCAACGCAAAGATGAAGGCCCAGGCGTTTGCGGGTGCGATCATTGAGTACACCAAGGCCCTCGACCTCAAACCTGATACCCCCCACCTGCTGTCGAACCGTGCAGCGGCGCTGATCTCACTCAACTCTACAGATGAGGCGATTGAGGACCTCACGCGAGCCGTTGAGCTCAGTCCAGACTTTGTAGCTGCTTGGTGTCGTTTAGGCTTTGTCTATCTGTATGTGGGGAACGCCATCAAAGCTATAGAGAGCTATGTCAAGGCCGTTGAGAACCTCATGGCCGTGCCCTCGAGACTAGAGGAGTTCATGAAACAGCTGAAGGAAGCAATGAGACTCTCGGAATCACGCGCACAGCAGCAGGGTTATCCACAGAACTACATCGATGAAAGGATCCCCGCTTCGATAAGACAGGCGCTTGAACCGTACGGTCCATATATCCCAAGAGAAGGGGCTACTTTTCAGAGCAACGTAGGACAGCAGCATCAACAGACACAACAGCAGCCTACTTTTCACACACAGATGCCAATATTCACCGCGTCGAATCCCACGGGAACACCCCAGCCAGGCGTTGCTGCCCAAACTTTTGTGCTGAACGGGAGGCCCTCACCGGACTCTGGAAACACAGCCACCAACCCAGCAAATATGGTGTGGAACATTGTAGATTCATTTGTAGGGGGCTTGGGCCAGCAGATAAACCAATGGCCTTCCCAACAAACGACACAGCAGCAGCAGCAGCAGCAACCTCAGCAGTCTCAGGCAACACAGCCAGCACAGCAACAACCTCAGCAAACACAACCAACTCCTCGTACTGATGAAGCTATGGATGAAGATCCTGAGTTGGATATTGCAGATATCATACCTCAGGCACCCATACCAGCTTCTCAACAGCCGACGCCGAATCCAGGACAACAGCCTCCAAGCCAGCCCCATATTCACGTTCATGGGAATCCGCAGGTTATCCAGAACTTCCAGGCCAACCCCCAGGCAATGGGTGATGTCATGAGAAGACACTTCATGAATGTGGCAGCGGCCATTCCAGGTCAGCAACCACAGAGACTTGCTCAGTATTTGTACCAGACCGGCATGAACCATTTGAACAACAGAGCCAATGCCAACAACCAGCAGGCTGGTGGTTCGAATCCTCATATCCATCAACATCAGGTCCACCAACATACCCATCCCAATGTGCATCACCACGTGGCATTCAGAGTCAATGGGGTACCTCAAATGGGAACTCCTTCATTTGTTCCAACCACCCCGTCAACCAGTGGATCATCTACCCCGGGTGGTATTCCCGTTTCAGCTCCAGCTCCGGTTCCTGATCTCACCAGTAACTCTACAGATAGCAATACTTCTGCAGGTGGCGATAATGATTTAGACCTGGACTAAGTCACATTCTACAAGATTGATACATTAGAGATACAATTTCTTTCCATTACTCTTTCCACTAGATATATGAATGTAATTGACCAACTAACTTTTCTAAATGTTAAATGCACTCCTAAAGATTCCCTTCGCAGCGGCTGTTCCGGCCGCCTTGATCTCTGAGTTCATCTCATCCTTCAACTGCTCCGCATAGTGATCGGCACCCTCCTGGAGGTTGTCATATCCATCTTGAATAGCCCTCGTAATCTTCTTGAGAGGATGGCCCTGAGGAAGCATGCTCTGGCGCTTTGCCACGGGCTTGTCATACTTGAGCTCATCTTTCTGCGCTTTGAATTCATCATAGTAGTTTCTGTGGTGATCTCCTATCATGTTGAGGATCCCCTGATTGGCGGGGTTATAAGGAGAGATTGCCTCTGCCAGCCTTGCTTCGTTTGATATATGTCCTATACCACCTCCCAATAGCGTGGAAAGATCAGGGTAAGTAGTGATTTGTGTTCCACGGGCCCATTGCGTAGAGGACACCACAGGACGAGATGGAATGATTAGCTCTCTGTTGAAGAGGGTATCATGCACTGTGGAAGAAGTATTCTCACCACGACGACCAGTGATGTTGATCAACGCACCTTGAGACTCGCTGATACGCACGAAAACATCGCCTGTGGGAAGAATTGAACTATGAGCCGCCACCTGATGATGCAACCGGTAAGGTAGGGGCAAGGTCTTAAGATCCTGTAATCCCAGCAGAGAGAGACATCTGATCTGGCTGGAGTGCAGCAGGACAGCCAAAGAAAGTGCATACCGTGGTTCTCCAGATTGAACTGGACTACCAACCACTCCCACCGATGAAATTGAGTTTGGAGGATACTTCTTATGGGACTGCTTGGAGAGGTTACTCTTGCATACCCTTATGTCGGAGGAAGAGGCCGTCAGAATGACACCGGGCATGGGGACACCGGCAGCAAGTTTCCGCATATGCTCCTGAGAAGCAACAGTAGGCCGACCGGTTTCAGGGTCCATGGGGATAATCTTGGAGATGGCATCCTCATTGGAGTCCACAGACGATACGTACTCCACACGGAACCCACCCGTGGCTGTTGGCAAGAGCTTGTACACCAAGAGCCTTCCAATACTCGTCCCTACGAGCATGACAATAGAGGAATACCCATCGCCATTGAGTTCCATGATAGCAAACTCGATGGCCGTGGGCACCAACTTGGTGGATAGCCCAGCATCAGCGAGCCGCTCATGGAAGATGAAAGCCGGCCCCCTGAGATCCAAAACGGCAAGCTCACCCGACGCATATCCAATGGCTACGAATTCAATGTTACTATGACACACAACAGTGACGGTATTTTCATTCCCGGGAACCAACCATGTGGGCAAGAAACCTTCTCTCAGCTTCTGGGAAGCTCTGTCACTGATATCAACAATCCGTGGACCAGAAGACTGGGCCCTGGGTCTGAGGCTGAATCCGCTGAAACGCTTAGCAAGGTTGTCTATGGAGTAATGTGGGTTGTTTCCATACCTGAACAGGAGAACGTAACCGTTATGAAGTGAGCAAACCAGCTGAGCGGACTCCGGTGCAAGAGACACCTTGGACACACCGTACTGCGAGGAGTCATTCAACAGAATCGCCGAGATGTCTATTTCGAATATGGTATTGCTTCCAAGCTCACCGTCGGTGGAATCCCAGATCCGGATGTAGCCGTTGTCGTGGCCGGTGATGACAACCGAACAGCTTTCCGTCGCGCTTGAGGAGCGCCTTGCCGGGATTCCTCCTTTCAGAATTGCATTTGATCTCCCGGAAGGCGTGAGCATGCCAAGCCACTTCTTTCTAGGAACGAGCATTGAGGTGGAATAGGTGATTTTAGGGTTCAGCCAGGTGAGCGCTGGAGGGAACACAGCAGCAGAGTAGTTAGGGGACCCCTCCGGATAGTTGATGAACTTGACAGTGCCGTCTTCAAGCACAACGGCAATGATGTGAGCATTGTGGTGCCCCGAAAAATAGGGTGAGGACTCTCCCAATGGCACAAAGTCCTCGATGTTGGCACTGGAATGCACAGGGAAAACATTCTGGCGTGCCGGCTGTGCGTAGAACGTGCCCATCTTCTCGTATGATGTGAGCGAGTATTTTGGTGTATAGGCAAACTCCAACACGCCGATCGTGTGAATTCCTTCACCCTCATGAGAATCGCCTCCACAGATCAACAATGCAGTCTGTTCTGGATCATCAGAACACACCCAACATGTCTTGATGATTGGTGTTAGCCTCTGAGATAGCACTGAAGTTGCCATGCCGTTAGGCTCGTTGACATATGTGTCAAACAACGTTCTTGCTTGCAACAGAACTCCAGTGTTGGCGTCCCAGAACACAAAAGAGTTGTCTTCGTGGATAGTGACGATGTTAAGACCATTTGGATGCCACAGTGCATTGCACATAAGCGGAGATCCGTTTCTAGTGCCTGCGAATTTGAGATTCTCACCTCCTGGTGCACCTACAGGGAGATCATACACAAAGCTCTGTTTGATCTCAGCAGCGGCAAAACTATAGATGATTGCACAATTGCTGTATGTTATCAGCACGGTTCCAAACTCTCTGGGGTGCCACTTGATAGAAAGGACAGCCGATATCTTTTCCGTTGGGAGGACACTCCTCTGCAGGTTTCCAAGGCGGTAGTTGGTGAGAGTGCCGTGGGCAAGATCGTACACACAAATGACGTTGTTGTCCAAGCCAATGAGGATGAACTCGAGCGAGTAGTCTGTTTCCAAAGCGGTGATCACACCCGGTGCGACATATGTGTAAAGCAACTTCCTGCTCTCCAGAGAGTATACGAGGATGGTGCTCTTGATATCCACAGCAACGAGGTAGACACCTTGCACAAACTTTAGGGTGGTGATTGGGTTTGTCCCTGGTAGGTCCCACACCACCTGGACTCTCTGCTGGCCATATATGTGCACTTTGTGATCTGACGTGGAGAGGGCCATCAAGCTCTGGATGGGATCAAACGCTACTGCTATCACCGACCCTGAGATACCATAAAGGGCCTGTTCGTCGACCCTGAATGACTTGGTGTCTATGCCGTCAGATAGATCGGAGCCCCGTACCGTTCTAATTGCGTTTGTCACATTCTTAAGCGAAGGTGATTTAATGGAGGATGACTTAATGGAGGGTGAGGGTATTTTGGACGCTGGCTTTGGGGATGCAGGCGGCGGGCTGCCAGGCTGTGTCTTGCTCTTTCTTCTAAACATGGTGTAGATGTTGTTGCTGGCAGTGTTTGTATGAGCGTTGTTGTACCAATATATGTTCCTTTTGTTATAGCCTTAGATATGTTATAGCCTTGTATGTGTGTTATGTATACCTTAAATGAATGGCCATGTGCCGGGTGTATAGTTGACACCAAAATATGTGTGCCTTGCCTTGGATATCGCGTAAACCAGCCCCAACACTAGATCGCTTCTGCCCCAAGAAGGTAAACAAAACCAGTTGAACAAAAAATACAAAATGCTAAAATAGCAAAAAAAGTAAAAGGTATTTCCAACTCAACCTCTTACAGAACAAAAAAAAACAGTTTCGAGAAGAGGCTACCCCATAAAACTCATCCTGCCTCCTCCACCTACCACCCCTCACTCGGTAACTTTTCCCCGTACCTGCCTAGCTGCGCATCGCCCTTTGCTAACCAGCCCAAACGTTTACCGATGCCTCATCTCCCCCCTCCACAGTCCCGCATTAATCCATCTCTTCCCACCGGCCCGTGCGCATCGGCATGGGAGAGGCGGCCCCTGTGGAGTTGACCTGTGGAGTTGACCTGTGGAGTTTCCCCAGCCGGCGATGTGTAACCAGCTGGGTCCACCTAGCGATGGATGAGGCATATAGGGTGTACCGTGACTATAAGGAGAGTGTTATAAGTGATGTATAACCTCATCACAATCTATTGGTTTAAACTAACGTAATTTTCTTACACATAGGAAGAGCATCTGAGTAGGGAGTAGAAAGTAGAGAGTAGAGAGTAGAGCGAGGAAAGCAGAGAGGAGAATTGGATAGTGATGGACTTAAAATGTAGATCCTCCTAATAGACTTGCCGCACTTCTGGCGTTCACTGTAACCTCCTCCTCAGGCTCCCCGAGAGCATCCTTGCTTGGAGTCTCAGGTAGCACTGCGTTGTCATCGTTGAGGTAATCCTCATACTCGTGAGAAAGCGCACTCTGATCATCCGGTAAGACGCTCTTCTGCCTGCTATTCCACGAGTCACCCTGCGTGCTGGAATTCCTCACGGGTGACTTGTTGGACAATGTCTCTTCCCTGCCTAAACGAGCCAGCGACTCATGTGCGTTGATCAGCCTCGTTGAGTTCAACAGTGCGAGCTTCTTTCTCTCGGCTTGAATCTGAGACTTTGCAACCTCTTTGAACAGGTCCCTCACCATCTCTGCGAGATACTCCAAGTACTGCTTGGACTCTATCAGCATGTTGTATGTCGTTCTCTTCACCTGGTTCGATAACTCCAACTCCAGATTCGTCGCAGCCTTTAGTGACCGGATAGCCTCATCCACCTTGATGGGGTCTATAATCGATCTGTTTCTCAGCTTTGCAATGTTTAAATGTTTCCTTCTTGTAGCATCCTCAGCCTGGATTAACTCTCTCATCAAAAGGTGGCGGTTTGTCAGCGACTCCTTTATGGTATACGTGTCATCCGCTATGAGTGAAAATGCTTCCGTTATCGAGGCGTTATAACTCAGCTGCTTCACCAGATCCAACTCGTTAAAGAGCTGCAATACCTTGTTCAGCTTTGTCCACATCTTGGTCATTTCCTCCTTATCCACAGTCTCGACACCCGATAGCTCTTGGAGTCGGAGATAGAACTCCGAAGAGTATGTGTTGATGTGCTTCTCCGCCTTCAGCAGCCTCTCGTACACTTTGAGCAACCCCTGTGCAGCCAGATAGGTGGACTTCATCAACGGGCGAAACTCCGCCAGATCAGGCGACGCATCGTAAGGGGGGTGCAGCTGTTTGAGGGTCTTCCTCCTCAGACCGGTGGCCATGATGGAGTTAGAGGCGGGACGTGTCTTTGAAGGAGAATAACCAAAGTCGCTCTGCTCGACAAAGAGCACAAACTCCTCATTTCTGAGGAGGATGGGATTCTGCGTGATTCGGTTAAACCATTCCTGTATCATATTTGACACTGCCGCCTTAAACTCAGAAGATCCAAAGTTGTACAATGTTGGAATTGAAGGTAGAGCAGGCACAAACACTTCGATGTTGTTTATCATGAGAAACTTGTAGAAGGCGTCAATCTCCTTATACGATCTCCTCACATCCTTATATAGGCCCTTACGGAACCCAGGAATGCCTTTGACCTGCACGTTAAATTTCACAATAGGGTTCTTGAACGCCGATGATGAGTTGCCATTCTTTTCCACCTCAACCACCTTGAGCTGAATGCTAAATGAGGCTGCATGGTGCCTCTCGGGCAGGAACCTCTTGATATCCTCTGGAGTTGGGTACTTGTGGAACACGGAGTTGTTGTTTTCCTCCTGCTGGACTTGATCTTTTTGGGGTTGTGGCTGCTCTGGCTGAGGAGTATGCCCATCGTTTATGGGCAATTGGTGTTGTTGTTGGTGTTGTTGTTGTTGTTGTTGGGAGGGTTGATCGCCTTCATGGTGAAGTTGTGAAGTCACCTCCCGTTCATTGGGATTGTGGTCGTCTGAACCTTCAAAATACGGATTGTTTTCATTGGAGAGATCACCTTCCAAATCACCAGGAACTGCTATAATGCTCTGCTCGGCAAACGGGTTGTTGTCAAAGTCATCTGGATCATAGGGCATAGAGGAGGTCATGATGAAAGGAAAGACTCTGAAAAGGGGGAAGGGTCGGGATGCAGGACGGGGGTGCGCGATAATAGAAACAAATTCAAAATTAAAACTACAACGCCAGTGACCAATATCATAAAGCCAACCTCAAGTTCTTCCAAGATATCCTATACCTGCAATTCTAGCTCCATTGCACGATGATCACCCTGCACCCTAAAGCGTAGCCTTGATACCTGTGGCCCACAACACTTAGAGCCTGTGCCCACTATGAAGCTCCCCCACTACTATTGACTGCTCTCCCATATCCACACAGATGCGTATCGGAGATATTGATATGCACACGCAACGGGATTGGGCTTATCGGCACTAGCAAAGGCTATGGGAAGAGTCGCACAACGTGTAGAGAGAGTGCATGGGGCAGTGGGAAAGTGGGTACGGAGGATGTATGGGGAGAGATTTGCAGGGATAGTGGGGCATGGGGTAATGGAAGGCCAAAGGGAGGGTCTTGGGTAAGGGGAGTGGGATGGGGGTGCAGTGGAAGGGGACGGATAGTGAGGTGACTAAAGTATAAACTTTATGAGGAATTGAAATATAGAGACATACAAGTTGTAGCAATTTCTGTAACACAATACACGATTGACGGACAATGGCCTCAATACCAACACGATTGGTGCTCCGCCCTTCGGGCCCCGCAGATATAGCCATCAAGGGCATCATATTTGACATGGATGGTACATTATGCCTACCGCAGGTAAGTGGTATTTTTGTTTGTGTGTATTTTTTTGTTGATTCGGTGTACTAACAGTTGTCACGAATATAGACATGGATGTTCAGTGAGTAAAATATGGAGGGTTTGGTTTTGCTATTTGAGACACTTGCATCAATCAACTAACATGAGTCTTTGCTAAGAGAAAATGAGGGAAGCCCTCGGAATAGTGGGGAAACCCACAGATATCTTGGCCCATCTGGAGTCCCTCGAAGGTGAGGAACAGAAAGCTGCACATGACAAAATTTTGCTTGTGGAGGAACAGGCGATGAACGAAATGGTAGGCATAGAAGGTGTTTGAAGCGCAATGGACATTCGCTAACATGTGTAGGTGCCCCAATCTGGCTTGGTGGAGTTGCTGTCGTTTCTCCAAGACAACAGGATCCCCAAGACCATTTGTACGAGAAACAACATGGAGCCGGTGACGTATTTGAGAAACAAGTTCATCCCACCAGAGCTCGTATTCAATCCTCCCGTAGTGACGAGGGCCTTTCTGCCCCCAAAGCCTTCTCCGAAACCGTTGTTGCACATTGCATCCAGCTGGGGGATTGATCCTTCGAATTTGATAATGGTGGGTGATTCGAGAGATGATATGCTTGCAGGATTAAATGCCGGCTGTGGTGTCATTCTCATAAAGCACAAGGATAATGGACACCTATTAGAGGAGATAAAATGCATCGATAGTTCTGTGGATTCACTCGACGAGATAATCAAGCTGCTGAAAAACGGCCTGGAGTTGAAGGACAGAAAAGACTACATAGAGGATCACAAATCCGCCGGATATTAGAAGAGTATATAGACACAAAATAGATACTATGACATGTTGTTTTTTGACCTCACAGCAGATACTACAAGCGCGTTCTCTTTTCAACGTCATCTCAGCACAAAATCACCCATCTGAGTGATATATTTCACACCCTTGTAGGGCTTCACACTATCGCCCAAGCCCTGCGCGCTGATGATCTTGAGAGTGTCCACCTTAATACCACTAGCGAGGGTACCCTTGTTGTTGTAGCAAAGCCTAATATGCTTTGGCACATATCCCTTATGGGTGTCGCTGGCTTTCTTCGCATCATGAAGCCATTCGTTATGGAGAGAGCCACTATCTGCTCTCTGCATTCCATTGGTACTGCCGCCGTTGGAGTTCAAGCTATCCGAACTGGACACAATAGTTGCACTTAGAACGGGAGACACGCCCAAAGCAACGGTCTTGCCGAATACCCACTCATACTTGCCCTTCTCCCTTGGGGATATTTGCAGGTCCCCATGCGTGATCCTGTTGGTCTTGAGACTGAGGCCGTTGGACGAAAAGCCCCCACCGTGTTCATCAGAATTCCCTGCAAGCACGATCTCCACCTTGAGGTTTTCTATGTGTTTGACGTTTTTTGCCATCGACGTCACCAGTCTGATCTCAAAGCCACTCTTTGAGGGACCCAGCCCAGCAGTGAAATCAATAGATACAAGTCCGAGGTACTTGAGGATCTCAGAAGGAGTGTTGCCATAGACACTGCTATTCACAAGATCAATCGAGTAATCCATTAGTGTACACTTTCCATCCGGTGGAATAAACGACAACAGCCCAGGCTGCTCCAACCAGCGGTCAATTCTCACGCACTGGTGTAGGCAAGGCACACCCAGGTCATGCCTGCCGAGATTGAGCACCATTTGTAGGTCAGGAACACCAGAAAGGTTAGATGTAAACTCCACCATACCATCAATTCTTGCCACCATTGGTGTTACCTGGTTTTTCCTGTGGTGTTTCCCTGGTTGGTTGGAGTCATAGTACGAAGACACACCGCCAAAGCGCAGACTTGACGATGCGGCATTACCTCTGCGAGGAGAGAATATCACAGACACCATTTCTGTGATGTCCACAAACAGTTCGTTCTGGGTATATTTTACATGAGACCTACGCCAAGGGATGGAATGGCCCGAAATATCCCATATGGTGCCTCCTGCTTTGGATTCAGATGCATTGGGAAGCCAGCGCTGGGACAGCGAGTTAAGTGAGGACCCACTACCCGACTGAGTCTGGCGTGAAAGGGTCTTGGACGCCGTTTCTGATATCTGCCTCGTGGTGTTGAGAAAGCGCTTGAGCATGCTGTTGTTGGGCAGTAGATCACGTAGCTGGTTTAGATCTGTGATGTATGGGAAATCGCATTCGAGCATCTCCTGTAAGATAACCACCAGTGCATCACTGTGTGACTCTATTTTGGAAGCCAAAAGAGGCGCATGTAGAAATGTCTCCATCACCACAATGAGTTGCTGGAAAAATTCATGGTAATGTAGCGGGTTGACCGTTTTACGGATGTACATTTTCTGTGGGTGATGCGGGGGGTTTGAAGGAGAACCATTTGATGCTGTTGTGTGCTTTTCCTTGGAAACTTGGTCGGCAGGTGTGGCGTCAGCTCCAGGATCTTCTTCCTCTTCTTCCTCTCCGTCCGAAAATGCCTCGTATTCGTCGCTGTGGTTGGTCGATAAATGGTCACTGTCTTCGCTCTCCTCTTCCTCGCTCTCTTCTTCTTCTTCTTCATCGTCTTCCTCCCCACTTTCTTCCTCTTCTTCCGTTAAGTAATCATCTCTCACCTCGATTTTGTTGCCATTGTTCATCAATACCGAGTTCTCGCCAATTGCATAAAACACGAGACCTTTATACCTGCAATATGCCAGCACGAAGCTGCTATCCAGTGATATTATGGGATCAAAGATTCCTTCATCTTCGTTGTTGGTGGGCTCAACACCCACTGCGGCACCAACACCGCCTACACTTGTCCTTGTAGATCCAAATATTCCACCATCGTCATAAGCATTGCTCAGGCCCTTTTCCCTGAGACGCTCTAGCTTGATAGCACGTAGCCTGGATGTGACATATGTGAAGGTTGGTGTAGCGGGCGAGAGCAAATACTCAAATATCAGTTTACTGGCAACGTTAGTATCGATATGATTTTATCCAAACAACAGAAACAACAGAAACCTCCATCACTTACTCCTTATCATCTGCTATGTACAGAGCTTCAATGAGTCCCATTGCTGATTGCTTGGCAGGTGATCCCGATTACTATGCGTTCAAATCCTATATGCTGAATCTCTAAACCTTCACACCCCGTGCCTAGTGGTACCATAACAGATAGTTTCAAGTACAATCCTCCTGCTGCAACCACTTGCAACTAGCTCATAGCTCTCCACATCAGAAGGATTCACATCTCATAGCGTTCCACATATTCTTCATGCTCTGCTCGGCACGTACAGGCATCGCCATCTCCAGTGAGTGTCAGGCTCGGCACGCCATGCAGGAGGGCACTCTGCTCTCTAGCCAGACAGGAGGGCCTCTGGTGCGCAGGGGTGGGTGAAAGGTAGGATTTGTAGGACCGTTAGAATATATGAACAACTTCACTCAAACATTCTTGCAATACTATAAAGTAAGCACTGATCAGCTTGTCTCTACATCTCTAGCCTAGTGTATTCATTCAGCTTTTGTGATCATTCGGATTCATTAGAAATAGTAGGTGACGCCTATGCATCTCCCCCACTGCTTGCGTGGGGTATACACTTAGACGGGATTAAGATCACCTCTCTCCTCAGAGAGGCGAAATACGAGACAAAAAACTCAAACACGACAGCAACAGCAACAGCACAGAAAACAGAAAACCAAAGGGTCAAAGGTAAAAAAAAGAATATTGTCGGGGGTAAAACAAATTGGGAGAACAAAAAAATACTAAAAAGTTCAAGACAGCAAAAGATGTATCATCATGACCAAGAGAAACTTAAGAGGAGAATTACAAGAATTTCTTCCTGCACCAAAATCCTACAAGCATACACACACAATGCACGTAGGGAGCGAAGGTTGAATTTCGTATATGCCTCATCCTCAGTTTGCTCTAACAATTACCAGGAATATTTTCCAAGGTAGAACTATGAGATGACGCACATAAAGACTTTAGCACTAGGGGCACACGCTATGTGAAGGGAGAACCAAATCATGGGGATCCTGCCATGGCACAGTTGCTTTTTTTTACACACACATGCAACTGGCCAAAGCAAAATTCCCTGGGATCTTTTCCCCCTGGATTGGAAAAAATTAACATTCCCACCACTCGCGAGCGAATCCATATCATTGCCTCACTCACTCGTTCTCCTTTTCAACATCAGGGATCGAGACAAATTTAAATCATTAACAGCGGACGAAAATCATGCAACTAGACCCGGGGTGGGTTAGTCTTAATGGGAAGAGGATGCCTCATTCTCGTGGGTACTCCCAATCAACGAGGCAGCTTCGTCGTCTTCATCATTATCAAATGGATCAAGGTCGTAGTCCTGGGCAACTCTAGTTTCGAGGTCTGGGATATCAGCCATACCATAGACACCGATTGCAGCACAGCCCAAGATACCCGAGATGGCGGAGAAAACGAGCGCAACAATACCTCTGGCAGTGAAACCAGCAGGCAAAGACTTCACCTGGACATTCTGGCCAGTGAGATCGAGGAAGTTCTCAGAGTTTCCAGCGGCGTTACCGACCGAAGTCACGTTACCTGCACTACAGATGTCGAGGTGGTTCTGGGGAAGGGTCTGGGCCTGGATGCCCACAGGGTCCTCAATAAGAACGATGGCAAGACCCTGAAGCAAATGCCACTCAATGTGACAGTGGAAGAACCACACACCTGGGTTGCTTGCCTTGAACCTCACCACGAAATATGACTGGGGGCGAACGTATAGGGTGTCACGTCTAATGGGGTTTTCGGGAGGAGTGTATGGAGCTGTTTCATTGTATGGAACTGGACCCGGAGCATCGGTCTGATCTGGACCACGCTCGATCACTTGGAACACGTGTCCATGAAGATGGAAGGGATGGGTTCCAGTATCGTAGTTGTTGATAACAATTTCGACAATTTCATCCTTCTGGAGAACAAACGAATGGGTATTGGTACCATACACAATAGGGTTTGTGGCATCGTCACCTGAACTCATCACTGTCATGAGGGTTGGGACCTTTGGAGCGGTGTAGGTGATGTTGTTGAAGAAGGCGTAATTGACACCGTCATTCAAGTTGTTCATGATGACATCAAGCTGAATCTGGTAGTCGTAATCTTCATACACATCAACGACATCAATTGGAGCAAGGTAAAAATCATCCAAGATGTCCCAGCTATCAACATAGTACTGGTCGGGAAGTTCAGCACTCTCGTTGTACACCAGCCAACTGGTTGCATTGACAACCAGATCAGAAGGGGTCACATCAAGCATATTCTGATCCATGGCTTGCATGAAAGCATAGTTACGAGATGTATCATTCTTGGTCTCGATGAGCACACTGTATCTCTGAGCGACGGTGATGTAGATCATGTCGGTTTCGTTAGGCTGGGTCCAGATACCGTCAACCTCAACAACCTTCATGGTGTGGTCTTCCAAGTAGATGTACTGGGAAACGAACGAGCCAACGTTGACGATACGCAGCAGGTATGTCTTGCCCGGCTCCACGCTCCATGTACCGTTTCTGGTATCGTTGAAAAGCAGGTTCTGTGGGATTGGTTCGGCACCAGTGGGGTTATACACACTCAAGAAGGAACTGATAAGCGACTCAGTCTTTGAGTGGTACCAATCACTAACTGTGAGAACAAGTTCCTCGTCGTATTCGTAAGCAGGCTCATCATCCTCGATGATAAAAGCGGCTCTCATACCGTCACCGTACTGAGTGCCGGTGTGGGAGTGGTACCAGTATGTACCAGCCTGGTCAGGAACGGTGAAGTTGTAGAGCATGGTCTCACCTGGAGGAATTGGGCATTGGGTGACCATCTGAGGACCATCCATGGCGTTAGAGCCCTCTTGGAACATTCCATGGAAATGGAGGGAAGTGTTGACATTCTCGAGACCATTGGTAAGGTAAACCTGGACTCTGTCACCCTTCTTGACGTAGAGGTTAGGCAGGGGCCATTCACCGTTGAAGCCAATAACAGGTCTTTCGAAAGTTCCGTCTGGGTTCCTGTCCACCCACCCGGCAGTGAAGTTCCATGTGTGTGTTTCAGCACACACAACACCCGCAAAGAGCAGAGTCACCAGGAAGGACTTGAAGGACATCATGTCTCTACTACCAAGTTATTTCAAGCACAGGCTCTTTAATGTCCTCTATATGAACTGTTCCTTCAAGCTGGGTAGTGATTCTCCACAAGGCTATTCAAACAAGAAAACAGAGACGAAACCAAGGCACAAGAATATATATATATATTTATATTTATACGTATATAGACCTACATATACCAACTGACGACCCACTCCTCCCGGCTGCTTGCATCGGCGGTGAAGAAATTACGAAAAAATACCAGCCCATAGAGCCTTTCATGCACGCGCTCGGCGTACATGATGCAGATGGAATAGATAGGGTGCTGCGGTAAAGAGGGACTGCCGAGTCGTCGTTTTATACGCACCTCACCGGTCCCTTGACGCGATTGGCTGCAGAAAGTAGCATTGCTGGCTTGGTTGACGATTCAATATAACGTTATGTGAGAAGGCAACCCGAAGGCTTATACTGAAATTGATGTGAGGCTTGTAATTATGGTGAACTCTTCTGAAGACTCCTTGCAATGGGTCCATGCGTTTCTAAAAATATTTGTCGTTATATCCTGTGTTCCCACTCAAATGATTCACACTGCTCTTCATTGAAGCAGGAGGGGTTCACGGAGGGTAGGTCCCTGCGCAGTGAGGGCTGTTTGGTGGGTACGTATTAGGGCGCTATCCTAGTGGGAAAAAAAAAGCGCACAGTAGAGCACCCCCTGCCATTGGCCCTAATTCTGCTGGCCTGCTGCACGTCCCTTAGGCGTTTGATTATACTTTTCGTGAGGATTTCATGCATAATGCGGGTTGTGTTAACCTCAACAGGCACCCGCTATGCGTCAGGAAATTTATCTGATCGATCTTATAATGTGAGCTGGTTTAAAACACCTGGCAGGTGAGGCAGGGTAAGAAAATTGCGGATCCTGTTTAACGCTTTTGGATTCACATATATAGATAGATTGCGAAACTCAACAAGATCTTCACAGGGAAACTTATTTCGAATCAGCCGTTCAGAAATAAGGGTTAGCCAGTTAGCCTGGATCTTCAAGTGTGACTTAGCCTAACAGGCCTTAGTAGTGTCGTCTCCGCTTGAGATCCTGCAACATACCGAGGGTTGCCAAGAAGGTTACAATTATAATCTGTGCCAACTTTAAAATTTGGTGTATTAACAGCATTTGTGTGTACAGGTCGCCTATTCTCAGAACTGAGGACCATATTTTGTTGCAGCAGCATGCATTGCCGGTTGCGGGCTTGGAAAGTGTCTTGACAGGCAGCCGAAGATGATGATGCTAATGTATTCAAAGCGATTCCTGTGGTCGTCCACAAACGATCCCACCTGCCTTAACCAGGTGCTGATTTTAATCACATTTGTATTGTACTTCTCAATGAAATATGGGCTCAGGTTTCTTTTCCTCCGATCATAGCGATGGAACAAGCTTGGTGGTGGGATGGCCAATACGTTCCAGTGGTTAGCGATCCTCAAATGCGGCCAATAGCTGGGGGTGTCACTGCAGACAAACGGTGGAGGACAATTCCGAACTTTTATCATACGGCGTCGCTAGAACCGCATTTTCTAGCAGAGTTTTCAGACGCCGATGAGAGTACGAATCCCGCAACAAAGAATGTATTATTCGCATTTTTCAACACTTCTTCTCATGTACTCTCGCATGTTGCAGCTGCAGTCATGATGCGCTTACCTCCTCGTCATGCACAGGAGATATCGGTCCTTGACTGCTGTCGAGAAGGATTTTACTGTGGTGTGGAGTAACAGATGTAAAGTTTGAAAGATCGGTGCTGAACGAAGTAACATCCGTTTCGACCTCGGCCCATTTGCCGTGTCGCTCAGTAAAACCCATCACGGGTAGTATGTTGGTTGAGAGTAAGATAGGACATCAAGGTGGTGGATTTTCCAGATACATGTTGACCGAAAATAGAGGTGGTTCTAACGGGAGGTTCAACTATTTAGCATCATATTCCAATGCAAGAGATGCCTGGAAAAACGTTGAAAGAAGCATTTTTTGACACCTTTAGAGGCATTGAGCAAATAAAGCAGGAACAGAAGAGCTTAGTTGGTCTCTTGGTTCGCAGGGGAAGCTCATCGATGCTGTACTCCAGCCGTTTTATTCATGATAATTGCTCAGTTAATTTGCTCAAAAACCAGGATAGAAGAACCCCTAGCACATACCGTTAATATAAATACCTTTCTCTGTGCCCTCGAAATCAAACTTCCATAATAACCTGTTTCCTTCTGCGCCTGCGCTCCAACAGTAGGTGTGATCAGCATCGATGAATTCTAACTTGACAGAGTTCCATCCACTTTGATAGATACCACCCCAATTACTCCTAACCACACCCATTGGGCTATTACAGACCAAATCTTCACACGACTTTACCGCCCAAACCAGAGCGATAATATCCCCTTTGGTCACTTGCACATCAGCACAGTCTGCAGGACATATGTTAGGCAGAATCTACGAGTCATCCCAGGAAATATGTTAGAGGGACCCCTGGCTCATTGAATTGATGCACAGGTGCGTATCACGTATAGATAACAGACCTCCAGCAAGGGATGCACAGGTGCGTATCACGTATAGATAACAGACCTCCAGCAAGGGACCCATCAGTAAGCATAATACTACCAACGTCACTTTGAGCCCACAGATGATGAGTGTATAACCCTTGAAAGCCCCGCTTAATGGCGGCTTTCTCCTCAATTGGCATCCAGGGGGTTGACTGACGTATCGACCAGCCCTTACGTATCCATCGATTCCTGCCTATCGATGAATTTTATTAAGGTGTTCGTGCCGTGCTGTGTGTGGCAGCGTGGAGAGATGAGCCATATGCATCTGCCCTGTTTGGGCGAATGACTCTTTCAATAGAGAGTTTACGGGCAAGACTCTTTCAACGGGGGAGATGATTTATAAGAAGGTTTGGGTATCATTGAACAGTTCAAATCCTAATTTGTGTAATTGAACACTAAGCAAACTACGATTGAACATGTCGCTGAAATACGAGGTAATTGATACCTATCGCATCAAGGAGATCCTCGTGCATGTGCTCAAGTTTGAGCTCCCCCTGAAGTATGAAGTTGACGAGAAGGGAAGAGCAACTGGCAATAGCTCTGAGAAGACCATCTTTGTCGGCGCCAAGCTTGTGCAGAAGGTGTCCATCCTCAAGGCACCGAAGAAAGTTGATCACCCTCTTGGAGAGGCCTTTCTCCCCGGCAGCGACCCCAACATCATCGTATACCTCCAGGGAGGTCCCGGTTTCGCCACGATTACCCCATTGAGCTACTCCGGCGTGACCAAAGAGCTGCTAGACCGTGATTTTCAAGTTCTGTACCTTGACCAGAGAGGTACTGGTCTGAGCACCCCAATTGAGTCGAAATACCTCCTTTCCCAGTTTGGGGACGATGTGAAAGCTCAGATGGACTATGTGCTCTGTTTCCGTGCGGACAGCATTGTACATGACTGTGATCAAATTAGACAGGCATTGCTTCCACCTGTTGAAGACAGTGACGAGATTAGGAAATGGTCCATTATTGGCCAGTCCTATGGTGGCTTTTGCTCGCTCACGTACTTGTCGCTGTACCCTGAGACGTTGAAGCGCTCCCTGATTACCGGTGGTATCCCACCAATCAACAAGACAGCCGATGACGTGTTCACAGCAACATATAACCGCACCAAGGAGCGCAACGTTGCCTATTACCAGAGATATCCAGCGGACATCGCCAGAGTTCACGCGATCTGCAAGTACCTTGTTGCCCACAAGACCATACTCCCTGACAACAGCGTACTCTCTGTTGAGAGATTCCAAGGGTTGGGCCATCATTTTGGAGGAACTGGATACACTGATACTCTGCATCAGCTGATCTTCAAGCTGGATTACGATATTTCCAGTTACGGCGAACCATCATACAATATACTCAAAAAGGTACAGGAGTTTTACAGTTTCGAGACAAATCCAATTTATTTTCTGTTCCAAGAAGCCATTTACTGTGATGGGGATGGAGAGCCAACTAACTGGTCCGCAGACAGACTGAGATACACCTGTGGAATTGACAACTTTGACTATGCTAAGGTGCGTGACAAAGCTGGCGAGATGAGCATCCAGTCTGCTGTCTTTTTCACCGGTGAGATGGTGTTCAAGTCGACTTGTGACGACTGTCCTGAGCTTGCAAAGGTGAAGCCTTTGGCTTATGCCCTCCACGAGAATACCAAGTGGGACAAGCTCTACCACACCGAGACGCTTGCCAAAATCAGAGCCTCAGAGAGCCCCATCCATGGCACTGAAGACGTTCACATTGTTCCAGTTGCTGCGGCTATGTACTTCCATGACCAGTACGTTGACTTCAACACCAGCTTGGAAGCTGCAAAGCATCTCGGTGAGGTGAGAACTTTTGTCACCAGTGACTACTTCCATAACGGTTTGGCAGCTGGCACAGAGAAGATTGTTTCCACCTTGTTTAGTCTTTTGGACAGTGAGGTGATTTAGTACTACGATGAATATAGAACAATTTCTTTAATATAATCCACTCTTGGATATTCCCTGTGGTATATTGATCGACGCACAGAAAAGTGCAGCTTCATATACACACACTCCCAGCTGATCTACGCGCTAGTTGATTTGAAAACCCCAGTGATATATTCACAAGTCTTTTGATTAAAATAATACTCATCCTAAAATTATATATCTCCTTATGTTTTTCGATATTTTTCAACGCGTGCACTCCCATGCCTAGGGGAAACCCATCATAGAACCCAAAGGGAAACTGTCCCATTGCCCTCCATAGCGGCTCATCCTTCCCCACAAATCCCAACGGCTGACATGACCCAACGGCTAAATGGTGCACTCTACCGTGCCAGCCTTACGCGCATCGCAGGTATGTCCACCCAAAGTGAAAGGGCTTTTTTTTCCTTCCCGATGCACGTTGCAAGGGGAAAAATCGTGCCAGTTGGCGATGAGCATCGGCCCGGGTGGGGCTTTTTGGGTGGTGGGCTTCAGTATGGGAGAAAACGTGGCATAGGCCTTCAGAGCCAACACATAAATTGTGCTTTCAGTCAATAATGGGTATGCCGAGCATAGTATGAGTTTAACCGAGTTAATGTAGCACAAACTGTTAGACGGTTTGAATCCCAGCCATCGTCTGACCATTAGTGAAAGACAGGTGTGCGTTTCTTTTGACCACCTGTTGATCATATGACTTAAGCCGAAAGAGACCCAAGCCCAATCTCAAATCGAAGTCTCTCTTTACTGCAGGTTCTGTGCACAGCCTGTTGAAAACATCGCTCTTTATTTTATGGTGACAAGTTCTCCGTCTTTTTGATGGTGAAACTCCATTAAGCGGAGATCATCTTCGTATTCGCTTGTGATTATTCGTTGATAACTTTGCCCATTCCATCCTCATGTTGGCCACCCAGCAGTTCATCGTTCCAAACCCCATACTTCTCTACTCTCAGAGTTCACTCTTGAGGATCTCTCACTTCCAAGCTTTCAGGCAAACACAGCGAGCATCTTCCTCCTCCTCCCCCTCCGCAACACATCAGAATGACAACTCGCTAACCTCAAAAATAGCAGCTGTGTCCTCTGCCATAGCGGAGAACTCGCGGGTCAGTAAACCGGCGGAGGAAAAACCGAAGTACAGGCGGCCAGGATCTCCGTCCGGTGTCCCTTTATCGAAGCTCTTCACCAACTCGTTTCCCCTGACCCTCAAGGAGTCATTCAGGGACTACACACAGAGGAAGAACCTCTTGCAGTTTCAGCATCAACTGCTCTCAACTCTACCTTTCTACCCGGACACAGATACTTATCGTGCCTCAGAAGTGCTGAAAGTGGAGATAGACGACCACGGCAACTACATCAACGAGTTCTGTATCTATCCTAAAGATAGGGCCAGTGATGACCCAACAATGAAGCATCTGGTAATGGTGCATGGTTACGGTGCTGGTCTCGGCTTCTTCCTAAAGAACTATGATGAGATCTCGGCTTTTGCTGCGAAGAATAACTGGTGCGTTCACGCAATTGATCTGCTAGGCTATGGCTGTTCCTCCAGGCCTAAGTTCCCCACTTCCGAGCCTCACGATTCGACTGTGGTCGAAGACTGGTTCACGTCTTCACTGAAGACTTGGTTTGAAAAGAGGGGTCTCAGTTTGATGCCTCACAACGTCCTCATGTGTTCACATTCTTTGGGTGCGTATTTGACGGCTGTTTACAACATGAAATACCCTGGCTACTTCGACAAGATATTAATGATGTCCCCAGCAGGCATCTCGATCCCAGGAACCAACTTTGACTACTTAGATGCCGAGGTTTCTGCAGAT
Organism: Kuraishia piskuri; assembly: GCA_030567595.1. NCBI lineage: Eukaryota > Fungi > Ascomycota > Pichiomycetes > Pichiales > Pichiaceae > Kuraishia > Kuraishia piskuri. The sequence continues at coordinate 109,280 of JAJLSM010000024.1, forward strand.
GCCACCTCCGCACCAGTCGCCGGGCCTCCACCAGTGCCTAAATGGTTTGAGTTACTGTGGAACCGTAACGTCTCTCCATTCTCTCTGGTGCGTAACACTGGCCCCTTAGGCTCCATGTTTGTATCGGGATGGACGAGTCGTAGGTTCTCTATGGATTCGCTTCTCTCCAAAAAAGAACAGGAGCTGCTCCACAAATATACATATGCCATCTTCAATGCCCCTGGATCTGGAGAATACATCCTCAACTATGTCTTGGCTGCCGGAGGAATTCCTCGGAGACCATTGAAAAACCGCATTCTCGACGTTGGCTGTGATTCTCTCTTCTGCTACGGGTCTGACGACTGGATGGACAAAGACGGAGGCAGGTGGTGTAGTGATATCACAAATGCCAAAACAAAATACAAGAGTAGATACGTTGAGGTTCCAGACAGTGGCCACCATCTTTACTTAGATAATGCCCGTGCATTCAATCAGTTGGTCGTTAGTGAGATGAAGGCATTCATGACAAGAAAGGCCTAGGATACTTGGCACTGTGCTTTTCCACCAACCCTAGAGAGAGCAAAAAAAAGTCTCGCTTTTAAATAGTTTCCCCTCTTTAAAATTATGATTTATGATTTAAACCAAAATGAATTGACCACAGTCGTTTCTCTAAATACTACGCGATATTGTACGCCTTCAACATATAGAGTCCCATGAAATTAAGATGACCATATAACAAAATATTGCTCTGGTATACCGAGCAAGCAGTACCGAGCATTCGTGACGAATCAGAACGGCTCAGTCAAAAATAAAAGTAAAATGTAGCAGTTGCAGAAATATGGGCAATCACTGGCAATGGTGTATGGGATGTCCTGAAAAGAGGTAAATAGAGTACGTAGCTCATTCGAATCAAACGCTTTTCAAACAGCTGCAAAAGTGAGTGAACTAATAGTAAGAAGCCACCAGAGACAGAAAGAAATCATACGAGCAAACACAACAAGGCAGTTCCTCGCGTGGTACGAACAAAAAATGGGATTCACTCAGATACACCCATTCAAAAAGAAAACTAGCCAAACCTGGCGTAGAGTGCATCAACACGGCCCTTGCAGCTCTCAAGAATCTTCTTACGCTGAAGCTTCTGTGCGGAGGTGACAAAACCATTCTGAGGAGTCCACTCCTCATCAAGGATGACAACACCCAGTAGGAGCTCGATACCAGCGAGACCATGTGCTTTACCAGTGTCGATGATAGACTTGGTGACAGCCTTAACGAGCTTGTCGTTCTCCACTACATCAGCAAGGTGAACATCGTCAACCTTCTTGGCGAGGCCGAGGTCAACTGCAAGCTGCTTGATAACAGGCTCGTTGGGGATGACAATACCAACAGGCTTGACCTTTGTTTCATCGGCGTAGCAGCAGATGTTGGCGACGGTGGTGTCTGAACGGTAAACAGACTCGATCTTCTCAAGGGCAATGTACTCACCATTCTGGGTCTTGACGAGGTTCTTCTTACGGTCAATGAGCTTGAGCTGGCCGCTAGCAGTCCATTCACCAATGTCACCGGTTCTGAACCAGCCCTCTTCGTAGTCAAAGACCGCCTTGGTCTCCGCATCGTTCTTGTAGTAGCCGCTCATCACAGGAGCACCCTTGATGAGAACCTCACCCTGGTTGTCCTTGGCAAAGTATCCACCCTCAGGAACGTCGATAAGCTTCACGGTCACAGAGCCTACAAGAGCACCGGAAACGTCAAACTCAAAGTGCTCAGGGTCAACAACAGTGGTGTTGGCGACGGTTTCCGTTAGACCATAACCGATCAACATTGGTGCAATCAGCGTGGTGATGAAACGCTGGGTGGCACCACTGATAGGAGAACCACCGTTAAGCAACAGAGCAACCTTACCACCTGTAGCAGCCTTGACCTTCTTGAAGATCAAGTTGTCAATGAGGCCGGTACCTGGAAGGCCATACTGCTGCATGTTGAACTTTGCCTTGTAGGCAGCCCAGAAAAGCTTCTGGGTAAATGCGGGCTGCTTTTCCACCTGGGCCAGGATACCCTTTCTGACGGACTCCCAGACAGCAGCAACACCAACCATGACGGTGGGCTCAAAGGACTTGAGGTCACCCAAACAGTCCTTCACAGAAGCATCTGTGAGGGTCTTGACGTTGGCATAACCCAGGGTTCCACCCCACCAGAAGCAGATGAGCTCGAACACGAGCTCGAAGATGTGCGCAAGGGGAAGGAAGGCAATGACTCTGTCCTTGTATCCCACGATATTGTTAGGGACGACCAAACTGACACCACCAATACCGGCAACGATGTTGGCATGGGTGAGAACAACACCCTTTGGCACACCGGTGGAACCTGACGTGTACATGATACAGGCCAAGTCAGATGGCTTTGGAGGGTAAGGCTCAATGTCGGTCGCAGCAATGCCGAGCTCCAATACCTCATTGTACGAGATGATCTTGATGTCTGGCCTGACCTTCTTGATCTTCTCAACAGCAGCGGCTGCCTTGCGGTAAATGTTACCACCAGCACGGGTGTCTTTCTCGGTGATTGGCTCCGAGTGAATGATGTATCTCACCTCATTGGCCTTCTGCAAGGGGCGCACAAGCTTCTCCAGAAGGTCATTGTCAGTGAAAATGGCAACAGAACCCGTCTGCACCAGGGAGTGGGTAAGGCCGTCCTCACCGAGGGTGTCGTAGGCGGTCACAACTGGCACCGCCTGTGTCTGAGCAGAGAGGAATGTCTGCATCCACTTTGCAGAGGTTGCGGCAAAGATGTGGAGCTTCTCGCTGTTGCCTGGAGTGACACCAAGCTTGACGAGACCCTTACCATAGTTGTGGATGATCTCCTTCACCTGGTTGAATGTGACATAGTTGTAGTCTGAGAGCTGGAAGAAAGTCCACTCCTTCTCCACCTCCACGGTCTCGCCATCCACCAATTTCTTCACCATTTTCTTCTCAACGTGGACATCAACGAGGTTTCTGTAGCCAACGGCGTTCCTGTTGCCGTGGGTCTCGACACACTCGAGAATGAAATCATAAACGGTTGTGGCCTTGGAGTTACGAGGACGGGTCACTGCTCCATCGGCTGCCTTGTAGTATCTACGTGGGGCAGTCTCACCTGGCTTAGCCTCACCAACAGGCACATTGACCTGGAACACCATTGTTGCAGTAGAGGTAACGACAAAAACAGACGAATATTTGAGGGGGGAATCTGATAGACGATGCTAATCAGAGATGGCAATTATATATAAAGGATCCGAGAATAATTCCCTTGTAAGGAAAAAAATAATAATCAAAAGACAAAAAAAATCGTAGACAATCGATTAACGCGTTTCCACCACCTTCTTGCTGATGGCAAAGGTCAGTGAGAAGGCAAGTAAAAATTTGGGAAAGCGGGGCAAAGGCTGCTGGTGGGCCTCTATGTATGTGAGTATGAGGGTTGATGGGGGTGTGTATGAGCTGTGGATTGAGTGGTGCAAAACTGAAGATTTTAACACAAAACAATTAGATAGAAGCGCAATTACCATATAATCCCACTTTAAGCAACCCGCGGACAGGAATTCTTGATTTATATTGGACCCAAGGAGGAGAGAGGGGAGAATTCCCTGGCCCGCGTCTCCAAGCCAGGCATGGGAGAGAGGCACATCGAGGTTGACGTCGTTAGGCTGAGAACGAAAGTTGCACCGGGGTTTTCTTTGGGTGGGCCACAGGCTAAAATTGGTGGAGACTAGCGTCGTGTGCAGGTACCGATGCAGAAAATAGTGCTAACCAGAGAGGTTAGAGTGAACGCAAGGCTGGATGGAGAGATTGTGTGTATATTTCCTCATGGGTAAAGTGGCGACGCACGTAATTTACGTGCAGCTAGTTCGGCAACCCCCGGGGAAGCTGGGTGCCTGGCATGTTAACGGTGTGGAGCTGTAGAGTTCCGAGGGTATATGGAGATAAAGGCGAACGTGGAGGAGGGAACTGGGATCGTGGGTCCCACGGATGCTTAGACTTTTAAGGAGTATCAAACTTGTCACTACGGAGAGCTGTGGCCAAGAGTGTAGATATTAGCTGGAAGGCCAAGACGAGCCACGAGAATAACAACCCAACATTGTTTGTAGTTGCTATACTACGGGCAACTCCCATCGTTTCTGGTGGGGCAACTTTTTTTTTTCCCTCGTTTCTCAGATTGTGCACTATAGAGGATGTTCTGAGAAACTCCGGAGGGGCTCTGTGAATTCCTTATCAATCGGCGGTGTAGAAAATGGCTTCATCAGCAGTACGGGTCCCTTTACTCCTCGCCACATTCCTCGTATGTGTACATGAATGTACGCTATGTTTCCCACAAGAGTAATTTACCCTTATAGGAAAGATAAGTGTTCCGCGAAACTCCCTGGGTACAGACAGACGTGTGAGTGATTTGTATATTACTTAAAAGAGGCAAATCCCATGGCCGACCGCATAGCACGCTGACTGTGATGCTTGGATTACTTGCCAGATTCCGTCGTTCCCATAGTGAATTACCCACGGCCAGCGGGGCTTACGTGCACATGCCAAAGGTTCCCAACAAATTCCACCGTAGAGATGCACCTTCAAGTACGACCGGAACTCGGCAGACCCGAACCCCCGGTCTGGTTTTACGCTCTCTCTTTTGCCCCAGCTCCAATGCCAGGCACCAAACAACCATGCACCACATTAGCTCATTCATCATGCCTTGGCATCCTTCGGCACTGCTTTCATAATCACTCGGAATATCGAGTTGGCCTCACTGTCTATAAAATTAAATACACCATAGTATTTCATCAAGGGTATTGCAACGCAGCAATTTCTTCAGTGCTGCCCGCTCCCATCCGACCTGGTGAGTCCCGATGCCATCCAAGGTTGATAAACAAAAAGTCCTATGCCAAGCTAAACCCAAATCTGATGGTACTCCATAGAACCACTTCACGTCTTATTGTTGGCCATCTCTGTATATGCTCCAGTTGGCTGCTCTCAGTTACCAGCCAGTGCTGCAATTGAGAGAATAAATGTACAGACACAGAGGAGGGAATAATGTAATGTGAACGAGAGTTTTTTCACTTGATACGAATCCCCAAAAAGATACCTTGATCTCAACCACACTTCCAGGGCTTTCCTAGCTTCTCCTGGGAGTTTCCAGAGAGCACCTCATCGCCTTATCATAGTTAGTGTGTAGGGGGAAAGAACCTTGGTAGGCCGGAAAAGAGTAGTGTCCAGATAGATCTTTCTATGCAGATCCCGGGAAGCAAACGCTTTGCTAAAGCGTGGATGTACATATGAACCCCGTTCATTATCTTTAATGAAGCTGTGCAAACACACTGAGCGTTGTAAGCTTATATTGAAATCATATTTAAGAGTTTTATTCACTGGATTACATACATTACCACACACAGCAGTAGTAAACTCTAACCTCACACTCTCCAACATGGGATTCTTTTCATCAGCTCCAACTACACAGGAGCCACCTTCCAGATCAAAGAGACAGCAGTGCTGGGATTCAAGGGACAAGTTTTTTGCATGTTTAGATAAGATCGAAGTTGTGAACCCTTTGGACAATGCCAATGAACAAATAATCAAAAAGAATTGTTCCGCCGAAGACAAACAATTCGGGCAGGATTGTGTGGCTTCGTGGGTGAAATATTTCAAAGAGAAGAGACCCTTCGATATCAAGAAAGAAAAGATGTTGAAGGAGGCCGCAGAGCAGAATGCCGAGATCATCCAGATACCGGGGACCAGGCCAGGTGTGGTTCCCAGACCTCAGAATGACTAGGCTCGGTAGTGGGTAGTTCTAATTGTACATAGGTCAATTGCACGGGCCATATAACGATGCTCGTTACTTGCAATGAATATACTGTATATTATATAATTGGCTGTATATACACTTTTTCGTGTTCCAAAACCTCAATCCTTCTTCAATGTTCTCTGCTTCTCGGCATTTTGAATCACCTTCTCATTAACAAACATTCCCTTTCTCTTCCTGATCGAGTTCATGTATCTCATGGCAACGTTCTCCCTCTCGGCAAACTCACCTAGCTCCTCCAATTCCTCCTCCGTAGTGGGCACCCAGAATGGATCCTGGTCCACCATCTCAAATCCCGTAAACACTAACTGAGGACTGGCCGCACCAGATGTCCTCTTACGGATCTCCTCACTGAAACCAAAAGCTTCAACAACAGGAATCTGTGCCTCAATGGTGAAGAAAGGTGTGCCTTCCTTCATCTCCTCATTGATAATACGGCCCCTACGTCTCTGCACAACACCGTACACTTTCCCGAGAACTTCCGCAGAGGCTTGGATGTCACAACTGTACATTGCCAACATCATACGTGGGGACCAGTCCAGAAATCCCTGGTGGATTGCATCTCTTGTTGAAGTGATAAATCTGCCAGCAACGTTGCTACCAACCTCGTCTGTCGCTACATCTTCAATTTTCTGAATGAACACAGCTATTCCCTGTACAGGTTCATCTGCAAGGGGCCCCTGGAATACAGATAGCTGGAACCCATTGAGAACGTTATCCTCATACTCAAACCTCTTTGACTGCTGCCCCTCACCGCTGTCGTCTGCAAAGATATGGCGAAGGGCCTCCCCTTCAACGGTACCATCCAACAGCAAGTTGGGTCCTGTCCTCTTCGGACCAAAGGTGACGATCCTGTCAATGTAAGGTCTCCAGTCAAACAAATCTTTGCCCCTCTGCTCCTCAATCTCACTTTCAAATAACTGTGTGAGTTTGTTTTTGAATTCCTCCTTACTCATAACGGCATTTGATGCCACAAGCTCCTCTTCATCACCCTCTGCTGCATCCTCGGTGCTTTCGGCCGCACGAGACTGATTGGAAACAACAAAAGATTTGATCGTAGAATGGTACTGGATGAGGAACTGAGTCACAGTCTCCGGAAGTGGCCTTGTGGCAACAGTCACCTTGTACCGAATGTTGGTGAACTCAACAACACCTCTACCCAACTCAGCATTCTTGGGTGGATTCAGCTCAGAGTTAGACACAATTGTCTCTCTAAAGGGAATGACGGGCTGAGACACCTGGATCTCAATACCGGCAAATCTCTCTTTTAGATCCTTGAGACACCGCTCACAGTGGAGCTCACCAGCCGTTGCTAGGATGAGCTCTCCTGTGTCCTGCACATATGTTTGGACACAAGGGTCGGCCTGGTTGAGTAAGTCCAACCCCTTCACCAGTTTATCCATCTGGGTGGGGTTTACTGGCTCAAGGGCAACTTTCACGATAGGTGGAGCGTGAATACTCACACCTGCAAGGTTCACACCGGTAACACCATTGGAGATAAGAGTTCCGTTCTTTAACACCTTGCCGGCCAGGCCACCGATTCCGACGATGCTACCAGCTGGGGCGCTCTGGAGAGCAACAAGCTCACGGCCCATGAGAAGATAAAGCGAGGTGATGGTCACAGTTGATATATGCTCACCTGGTACCGTGGGATCAAACTTAGGCCCCAACACTGTCACCTCCTGGCCTACGCATATGGTGCCACTGTACACACGGGAAAACCCAATCAGCACCTCTACTGGTAGCTCTACCTCCTCTTCTTCCTCTTCCTCTTCTTCTTCCTCCCATCCGAATGGGTCATCTGCAACACTCAGTTTTGACATTCCAAGATCATCTGCATCATCTACTGTTTCCGCTGAAGCCGCGCTCGCAGCTGCTTCTGCAGCTGCCTTTGCAGTCTCCTCTCTGATCTTGCGTCCCCTCTCCAAGATCTCCTCCGAGGAAAGCACTGCCCTTTGGTTTTGAGGCAGCTCTGCCTCGGGAATTGAAACCATCTTGGAAACATACACGCTGGTAAGTCCGCTCCTGTTACAATCCAACATGTCCTGTTTCAGCTGAGGGTTGATCATTGCCGAACCAGGAGCTGATTTCAGAATAGTAGGAATACGTTCTTTCTGAGAATCCAGTGGGGATGGAAGCTTCTCGATGACAGTGACAAGAACAGCAGTGGATACAGGCAACCACTGTGTAAACAACGACTGCAAGAGAGCCTTGGTGTCTTTCGACCTGAGGTCCCTAGGCAGAACCTTTATGCCAAGTGTGCTAACAATCTTCTCCAACTTCTCCGAGTCTCGGTCTATGAGGCAGTTCTCATACACCTTCCATATGCTATCCAGAACCAAGGTCACAAACAGTGGTTTGAGTGTTCTGCCCTTAAGGCCCTTCGAGGTGATCACCTTTTTCGTCTTTGGGTCGAGATAGAAGTCTCCCCAAAGCACTTTTTGAAGGTTTTCCCTTTTCATTCCGAGCTTTCTCTCGTAAAATGCAGCAAACTGGGAAATGTTGAAACCCCAGCCATCAACGGCAGATGCAAAGATGACGTTGTTCTTTTCTGGGGAGAAGTAAATATCTTCATCATCCTTTTCCACAAATGCCTCCACTTCACCGTTCAGCTCCATCCTCTCCCTCCACAGCATGTCTTCTTCCATTCTCTCACCAGCGTAGAAAGTTCCCATAACGGAGTTCACCTGCTCGATGACTTTGTTGAGATGAGAATATGCCTCGCCTGGAGTGAGCTGAAGCTCTACGATCAGCCTGTCGATCTTGTTCAACACCAATATAGGCTTGAGTTTATCAACCCACGCTTGACGCAACACTGTAACAGTCTGAGAACACACACCTTCCACTACATCCACCAGAACAACAGCACCGTCACACAATCTGGATGCCGTGGAAACTTCTGAGGAAAAATCGACATGACCCGGGGAGTCAATGAGGTTGACGAGGTATTCTTTGATCTCGCCATCAGGTCCCGGGGTGGGCGATGCAGATTGGGCAGGAGAAGGTGAAGGTGAAGGTGAAGGTGAGGCTGCTCGCGAGGTATCTGGTGTTGGTTTCTGTTGTGCTGAACGTCTCAGAACTTTGAAGTAAAGAGAAATCGCAGAACTCTCCATGGTGATTCCACGAAGCTGCTCATCTGGTCTCGAGTCGAGGTATCTCACCTTACCGGCCATCCTCTGAGATATGATACCATTGGAGGCCAACAGCGAGTCCGAGAGAGATGTTTTTCCATGGTCAACATGAGCCAAAATACAGATGTTCCTTATACATGTGGGGTCACTTTGCAGTTTCGAGAGTTGTTCCGGACTGAGTCTCATGGTGGTGATGAGGTTATGTGATCAAAGAGAGTGTTTCTGGTTTTGATGCAGCGAAAAATGGATATGTGCAGAGCTATTGCTATTGTAAATGTACTGTATGTTCACTAAGACAACAAAAAAAGGGATAAAAAATGTCCCTATATCAATATATGTAGGCGTTGTGCTCCTTGTAGTGAAACTTTTCACTATCTACCCCAGCTTACTGTGCTCATCAAATTTTATGTAGTAGCAGTGGACTGCAGGCGATGGGTACGTCGTGCTTAACTATGCATCAATAACATAAGCAGGCCACGGAAACTATATATATATATTACGGTTTAAGGTTTGAGTTGTCAAAAATATTTTATTCAATATGGAATATACACACACCTATGGTTGTCCAACATTTGATGCTGGAGGTATATATATATGATGCAGGGGCAGTGCGGGAGTTCTACCGGCCGCGCACTTAAGGTGGTTCTTACCCACTCTTTGAAATGGGTATTTATATATATGCATAATTCCGACAAGGCACCTAACATGCTCAGTTCATGTCCGACATGAGGTTACGGGTCTCGTAGTCATCCTTGTCTGCAAAACCTTGCCAAGGCATCATGGTTTCCCCGTTGCTCACCGAGAACTCAAGGTCCTCGGAGGTGATCATGTCCCAGTACTTGTAGATCATCATGACTGCAAACAGGTTACATAGAGAGCCAAAGAAGAGGCCATCGATGTAGTGGTTGATGCCTTGGCAGATCTGCACTGAAAATGCGTACATGAGAGTCTGCGCACATACGAAGAAAAACACCCCAAGCGATATGGCTCCCAAAGCCCACCAATTCTTGAGTGCAAACACAACGAGCACCACCTGTGACACGATGTAACAAAAGATGATTGCCGCGTTGAGGACGTACATCACAATGAACAGTGCCATCGTGTGCCCTGGGTCGAGGGTCTGCGATCCCCACCCCTTGAACGTGAACAGGGCTACGATAAAATGCAGCACAAACATGAGGAACGAGGTGATCCTGATGAAGAGCATGGATTTCCGCGTCCCATCTTCCCAGAATTGGAAACCCAACAAACCACACACAACAAGACTCCAGCATGTTGCTCCAGATAGACCGATTTGGGCGGCCACAAAGTATCCGTATGTCTCTGAACCTGGGGGTGTGACGCCTGAGTCCACCACCAGCGTTGCTATTTCCAGGCATATGTATGTGTAGAAGAAGAAGAGCATCTCGTTACGCGCAATAGCGGTATACTTCGCTCTGACATTAAATATGATGATCAGCAGCACACCGAGCGCGCCTATCTGAACAAAAGCATTTCCTATCTCAAATATCATGGTGTTGGCCACGTTGATGGGCCTCGAGTAGCATACGGGAAGTATCCCTTTGAACGACGTGTCCGTGGAGGACTTGAGCATGGAGCACAGCGGCAGCGGTGTCTTCTGACAGATGAAGTTGAAATCCCCAAAAACCATGGCTAGTGTTATGCTGTGTGTCTAGGGTTATTGCCGAATCTTTACACAAAAAAAAGAGCCAAATAAAGATGCGATTTTATCTCTTTTCAAAGTATCGTCTAAAACATCACACACCCTGCAAGGTGTATACACGTACAGACACACGTCCTGACCGAATCGGGAATAGAAAATAATGCCTGCAAGACCCAACTATTAATAGCGTGGCGTGCCATTTAGAGCCAGAACCCTCGGGGTGATTTTAGGGCAGGCGCGCTTAGCACTGGAAGGTGCAGCCAGCTTGCTCATCGGGACACTCAGCTCATCGGGTACCACCATACAGTGTGGAGAATTGTAGGGCAGCTGAAAGAAGCACAAGGAGGATTTTGACTTCCGAGGCAGGCATTTCAAGGAGAGAAGCCCGAGGCAGAATAGCTTCGGGCCATATGGAGCCTAAGGAACAGAGCATAACAAGTCGAGGAGTTTATCCAGGGCATTTGTATGTATTTCAATTCTCTCAGATCGTTTCACTTGTGAGATTATTGAGATTGGTGTCCGGTTCGAACTTTGGATTATCTCAAAGTATATTCTCATATCTGTCTGGTGTGTATTCTTTTACAGTGTAGCCTTCGATTCTCCTGCAGGAAGCAGGTCGCTCTAAGCAGAATGTCGTTCCAGAAGAGTTCTTGGGAGCCCTTCCGAATCTGCTCTTCCACTAGAGCAAGGGAACCGGTTCTTGAAAACACCAGAGAAAACAACACTCTATATGAAACCCAATTATCATTTCTATTTCTCTAGTTTTGCCACTTGATAGTGAGGTACAAATATCACTACTTGTGCACACTGAGGACACACTATCCATTCCACTTTGTCCCTTTTGTAGACCCGCCTCTCCTCTCTACCTCTTCCACACGCTGCCCTGCCTGTGGGCGCATAGAAAAGGCCTCTGCACCCATCCTCACTCTCTTTGCTCTGGCCTCTGCCATCTTATCTAAACACTGTTAGCAGCAGCAGCCTAATCTGTCCTGTGACATCCTATTGTAGTGCAGCTCACAAGCTGTCCCAACCTCTACATGCACCCTCCAGTATGCACTCTGCTTGCTCTTCCTCCCTATCTTTGTCCATTTCGGGGCTCCAAATGGCAGAAAATGGCAAACCCACCTGGCTCCCGCTCTATGCACCTACCCGAATTAGGCTAAACCCATACAGTCGTAAGGCAACATTGTTTTCCCTCCTCTGCTCCATGGGGGAATACAATGATGGGGAAGGGATGAGACCTCTCTCTCTCTCTCTCCTTCTCTCTCTAGCAAGCTACACCACCTGTCTGCTCTGGCTGACTCTTTGCCTCTTTCTCCTTTCATTTCCTATCTGCCGGGACAACAGATAGGTTTATTTGTAGTTGTGCAGTAACAGTACATTGTTTTGCTTTTTCTCACAGGACAAAGCAATAGTTTGCCACTGTTGCTTACCTTTTTCTCCAGCAAATGAAGTTATCTGTCTCTATCATCACCGCCATTGCGGCAGCTTCGGTTGTCGAAGGCTTCTCAATTGGCAACCTCGTTGACCAATTGCCTCTCATCGGCAATCACGAGCAACAACCTGCCAAGCTCCATGAGAAGCCTCACCATGTGAAGCCCCACCATGAGAAGCCCCACCATGTGAAGCCCCACCATGAGAAGCCCCACCATGAGAAGCCTCACCATGAGAAGCCCCACCACGAGCAACATGGTGAACACCATGGTGAGCACAATTGTAAGGACCATGACAAGGACCACACTAAGAACCATCCATCGCCTTCGGCCAAGAAATCCGTGCTCTCTCAGGCTGTGGATGCTCTCGGGGTTTCCATTGACTCCCTGACCGACGACATCAAGCACACCTGGAGCGAGATGGAGCTTCTCTTTCCCAACGCCATCTCCCAAATGAGCTTCATCTCCAAGCCCAAGTTCAAGGTCAACAAGAAGCCAGACAACTTCTGGGACTTCCACGTCCAGAGCAAGCAGGAGCTGCCTAACCACAAGCTCAGAGTCAAGAGCTCCTCCCCTGGGGACCTTGGCGTCGACACCGTCAAGCAGTACAGTGGTTATCTCGATGTTGAGGATGAGGACAAGCACTTCTTCTACTGGTTCTTTGAGTCCAGAAACGACCCCAAGAATGACCCCGTTGTGCTCTGGCTCAACGGTGGTCCCGGTTGCTCTTCTCTCACTGGTCTCTTTTTTGAGCTCGGCCCCTCTGCCATCGACGAGAACGTCAAGCCGGTGTACAACCCATACTCCTGGAACTCCAACGCCTCTGTGATCTTCCTTGACCAGCCGGTCAATGTCGGTTACTCCTACTCTTCGAGCTCCGTCTCCAACACTGTGGCCGCAGGCAAGGACGTCTATGCCTTCCTCCAGCTCTTTTTCCAGCAGTTCCCAGAGTACGCCAACCTCGACTTCCACATCGCCGGTGAGTCGTACGCTGGCCACTACATCCCAGTGTTTGCCTCCGAGATCCTCACCCACGACGAGAGAAACTTCAACCTCACCTCGGTTCTCATCGGTAACGGTCTCACCGAGCCCCTCACCCAGTACAACTACTACGAGCCAATGGCTTGTGGTGAAGGTGGAGAGCCCTCTGTTCTCACCGAGGAGGAGTGCCAAGGTATGCTTGATGCCCTGCCTCGTTGCCACTCCTTGATTGAGTCCTGCTACAACTCGGAATCGGTTTTCTCTTGCGTTCCAGCTTCCATCTACTGTAACAATGCTCAGATGGGTCCATACCAGAGAACCGGCCGTAACGTGTATGACATCAGAACGATGTGCGAGGGCTCCTCCCTCTGCTACAAGGGTCTCGAATACATCGACCAGTACCTGAACCAGGACGTTGTCATTGAGAAGCTCGGTGCCGAGGTCGAGCGCTATGAGTCTTGCAACTTTGACATCAACAGAAACTTCCTCTTTGCCGGTGACTGGATGAAGCCTTACTACAAAGCAGTCATCAACCTCCTGGAGAAGGATGTGCCAGTGCTCATCTATGCCGGTGACAAGGACTTCATCTGCAACTGGCTTGGCAATGAGGCATGGACCAATGCTCTCGAGTGGTCCGGTGCCGATGGTTTCTCGCTCTCTGAGGTGTTGCCATTCAAGGTTGACGGCAAGAAGGCTGGTACCATCAAGAACTACGAGAAGTTCAGCTTCCTGAGACTCTACGGCGGTGGACACATGGTGCCATATGACCAGCCTCTGAGCTCCATCACCATGTTCAACACCTGGTTGTCCGGTGACTACTCTCTGGGTACTTCTAAGAAATAACCGAATTGGGTGGTTCATTTCAGACTGTTTGTGTGCTAATGGCATCACACTCCTTTCACCATTCGAGTTGAAGTGTCATGTATGCTTGCATTCATTGCTTCAACAATGAAATTATTGCGGGTCGGTTTTTTTTTCTTTATTTCTTCTTCGTTAACATTGTATCTCGTGTCTCTCTCTGTCCTTCTGAGATGCAGAAAGACTATATCAATACCATCCTTTCATATTCCATACGTGTCTAACATATCTACTGATAATCATAAACAATAAAACATCTCTATTATCATTTCTCTTTCGTTGCATTCAAATACACCAGTAGAGTTGCCTTCCCTACTTCTGCCCTTCATCATCAATTGCATCCCCATTCTTCACTGCTATAAAACCGAGGGACTGGTTAGCAGCGAATACCAACTTCTTGAGCTCACTCTCTGAGTTCTGGTTCCATTCACCCGTGACTTGGTCCCAATTCTTGGTCTCGTACTCTCGATGGAACTGACGTCTCAGTGCCTGAAGTCTATTTATACCTGCAGGGTCACCGTTTCCTGTATTGATGATAATTGCCGTCCCATTGGGCACACTGGAGAATATCCTCTCCAGTCTGTAATTGAGTTCTCTATAGCTTTGTTCGATTTTGGCTGCACTTTCCAGTGCGGCCCTCTCTTCTTCTTCCTTTCTCTTGTGGACCTCCTCCTCAGTGAGAGCCGAGAATGGCTCCTCCTTACTCGTCCCTTCAGAGGATTGAACATATTCACCTCGTCTCCTATAGTATCCTTTAGCGAATTCGACATCTCTTAGCTCTCCAACAATGAGGCTCTTGGACACACAATTCTCAAGAATATACTTCTCCACGTCCTTATCGGCTCTGCAATTCACCTTGGCACCTCTCTTGGAGCCATCGGTATAAAACTCATGGTTGTATTCACCAGCCCTCTGGCACTCACAGACCAAATAAGATTTCTGAGGGCCATTGAGGCGGATCTCTTCCAGAATGTTCTTCTCACCGCAGCTGTTTGTGCCGAAATGTATTCCCTTTTCCAGCTTGAGCTTTACAAGATCAAGGCACGCCAAACTATCCTCTGTGGGGTCATGACCTTCTACACCACCTTGAATAACCCGCTTGAGGTGTGTTTTAGTCAAGTTCCTGAGCGATGGAAGGCTAGGGGGGCCCCTATTGTGCTCATAACAGAGCGCAGTGTCTATGATTTTTGGGTGCTTTAATCTCAGCACCTTTAAATCGCTTTCGAGAGAGTGGCCAATCAGGATATCGTCCGAGGAAACAATCGAGAGCAGCCGCTTTTGGATATCCTGAAGTGTAGTAGTAACCCCTTCAAGAGACTCCTTAGTGACACCAGAATACCGGGTCACATAGTCGATGATTTCCTCCTTCGGCTTCACAAACTCGTCAACAACACACTTCCCAGAGTAGTCCACTAGAGATATCTTGGTGAGAACCTGTCCGGTTACGGCAAGGCACATCTCGCAATCCAAAGCAAATGCGCGCGGACTTTCGCTGTTGTTAAGCTGTTCAGTTTCAACCCATCCCTCATCCTCTGATTGTTGTTGCTGCTTTTGTTTTTCTTCTTCTGTCAGCAAGGAGGAGTGCAAGGGGTATCCCGACTGTTTTAACTCAATTGGCTTCAGCAACAAATCTTCGAGACGCAGTTTGGAATTAGCGCTCTCTCTTGCCATGATATCCTTTTCTTTCTTAGTGAGTCTTGCATACGTCAACAGATGCAGAGGCGGCATCAGAGAATCCTTGGGCCCTTTTATCCTCACGGGAAGAGCGTAGTCAAAGTATCGTCTAAAAACGCTCAGATGGGGTTTGGTGTTCTTGAGTGGCTGCGGCAATGCAACGACGGTCTCCTCGTTCTTCTCCACATAGTCATAGCCAAAATCGTCCCAGACGAGGCCCGGCACCAGCAGCAGCAATACCCGTGTGATGGCAGGTCTGTTCACCACCTTGAGCCAGGGCCCAGGCGACACGTTTGTATCTGTCAAGAGAAACGATACGAGATCCCTGATGCTCTCTAGGTGCACTTTTCTTGCAGAGCCAGACTGCGGCATCTGCTCCACCTGAAGGGTCAGCTGTGGTGGGGCGAGAAACTTGCGCTTTTCCTTTCCCTTCTCCTTCTTGGACGGCAGATACACCGAGACTGAGGAGCTTCTGCGCTTGGCTGCTGCGCGTGACGTGCCGCTCTTGCTGTCTCTTCTTCTGCCCAGACTCGGTACTCCTCGGGTGATAGCTTCACCACCATCTTCAACATGCATTTCCTGTCCTGTCTGCTGTCCGTGCCTTGCGGTGTCGAGGTTGAGCCCGGCCACCTGGGTGTGCACATCTTCTGTAGAGGCCATTTCAAGGCTAGCAGGAGTAAGAGCTCTGAACGGATGCGGTTTAACGGTGTGTTCACTCGGACAAACAAACTAAATGTCACTGTTCATAACCAATAAGCAAAATCAATATCCTTGACCCAAATCAAGCAAAAAGAAAAGGAACGAATAGATGCAACCTCTAAACCTTCCGATGCCATTATTTCACTGCTCATCTCAGCACAGGCTGCGATGACTTTGATGTTGGCCCTGCAATGCATAAGCACTGCCTGATAAATAGAGTGCATATTAGATAGATGGAGGAGGGGATGGGAGAATACTCAGATAACACATGGTATTATATTGATTAACATAGTAATTGTGGTGCCAGGAGCTGGCTATGAATATCTTTGGTTATAGTCATCATATAGATTCGTCACATAGTACAGTTGTGGAGCGGTCACCTATTCACCTTGGTGGTCCTGTACAGTTCCTGTAGAAACTGCTGGTAGTGTTTATATATATCTTTATCTGTGTTGGGGCGGACCTCTACCTCATCGCTGGTAGAGCTAATAATCTGTGACTGTATTTCGTTTGCCCAGTGGCTAGCATATTCCTCAACATCCAGGACTGTATCCAGCGTCCTTATCTTTCCCCACGTATCCCAACCACGTGGAATCAACAGCTCGGACTGGTTGTCTGTGCATGCTTCGATGCAGCTAGCCTTAGTCACCAGGCCAAGTGAAAGCGTCTGGCTCAACACACGTAGCAGTCCTGAAGAAGTAATTTCTGAATCTACACTCGGAATATAGCATAAGCTGCCACCATGGACCATGACCGCCGCTCTCAACTGCTGCTGTATCTTATCAAGCATGGTGTCAGTGATCCCTTGACCTGCTCCTGACCAGTGTGATCCGTAATTAAGTGCCTCAGATCCAACCACCCCCAACAACAAGTTTACACCGAGAGGCAGAGCACAAACTCCTTCTTCGAGTGAAATATCGATGCCCGAGATTCCTCCGATCTCGGGGAGTTTGGGCTGGTACTGTACTGTGCTCTCAGTGTACTTGTTCACGATATACTCATTGGAGCTCTCCTTTGACCCAAACAGCTGGTATACTATCTTGCACCACTTTTGTACAGACCGAATTCCACTGCTGACTATACCCCCCTTCTGCACGCTCTGCTCCTCAATCTCACTGAGCAGTGAAAAGCCACTGCAGAGCACCATCACCAGCAGGCCGTCAACTTCGGAGGATGTGAGTCTTTGAAGTAAATCGCAACACATGGGCATGTCGCTTAGGTTCTCATCTGCCAGTGTGTATACATTCAAAAATGCAGTCACCTCCGCTGGTGTGCCATTGGAGTCGTCTTTGAACTCGATGAATGTATATCCTAATGATAGATCGTTCACGATGAACGGCACTGCACCCTCAGCCTTCTCGGAATTGTGCCTATTTCCAAGGGGGGTCTTACCTGGGTTTCTGCCACTCACTTTCTGAATCACCGATCGCTGCTGTTGTGGTGTTCCGCCTAATATTATGAGGGTTTTGGAATGAGGTACTGCACTCGGGGCCCCTACAGACGCACTAGCTGAATTGAGGAAGCTGCTCCAAAGGTCTGCTCCACTATCCATTGCTGCGAATAGCTCATATAGATGCAAACAACAATGTGTTGGAAACCCACACACCAAATATTAAATCTCTCCTGGATTTGGTGTTCGCTTTTAGTCTTCTCCGGCTTTTCACACTTGTCATACGCTGGTGGAGATGAGGAACGCGAATGTAAATACACACTAAGTATGGGGAAGAACGCGCATCATAGTGAGGGAACGGCTGTGCGCAGGGAATAAACCACGTAACTGTAGCACAAGGAATTGGCAATTGGGGTGGTAATTGAAGAAAAATTGTAGGGAATTATTACCTGATATTAAAAATACACTGTTAGCTATCTATTACTCCATGTTAACATCGCCATCTGCGTCCTCCCTCACGGTTTCCTCCTTCACATGCTCGTTAGTCTCCGCACTGTGAGCCTCCTCCGTAGACGCTTCCACTGGCTGTGCAGTACTGGCAACTTCAGTGGAAGGGGTCTCCTCTGCTGGTGCTGGAACTGCAGGGCTCTCTGAAACCTCAGCAATAGGGGTCTCCTCTGCAGACGGTGTTTCTGCGATAATCGGGATATCCACCGAGGGTGTTTCTGCTGCCACGGAATCCATCCTGCTGGGCTCCGCTGAAGCTTCAGTGGAGATGGGCACGCTCTCCACCACTTCGGCAACAGACGAGGGCTCGGTATAGTCAGCAACGTCTTCAGCCATGACGGAAGGCTCCTTTTCCAGCTTCTCCTTCTCTTCCTTCATTGCCTGTGCCGCACTGCTCGAAAAGCCAGGGATGGAATCGGCCCCTCCAACCGCACCTCTGATATCAGCAGCAGTGAGGGACCCATCAGCGGCCTCTTTGCTCTTGGCACCACTGTCTTCCTTGACAGGCCTGATATAACGGTAGTTTGAGAAATCGATGAATTCCTGTGGGTCACCGTCCACCACTGGCTCGTGGGGGGCTGTGCGAATTACCCATGTCTTGAGCTTGAACCCATACGTTGGTACTGGCTGTGGTGTATTTGACTGGGAGTCTACAGGCGTGATAAGACCACTGGCAGGCAGCGTCGTTTCAGCTGACCGAGTCTTGGGTGGGTTGAACCAATCGAGCGTCCAGTGTCTTTCTCCAGCCTGGTTATCAAAGCCAAAATGGTTGAGTGAGTTGGCACTCCTCACTAGAGACTGTCCATACAATGAGTGTCTAACAGACATGCTGTGTATGTGATTGGTAGATTTGTGTTCAATGCAATCAAAGAGGAAACTAATACACTCCAGGGAATGTCTTGCTGTCCTAACTTTTATAGCGTGGTCACTAACCGCATCTATCAATTAATCCAACTGATATATACCGTGTATAGAGCTCCTCCTCCATGCATACATAATCTCTCTGCCATACTAACCGTGTAGTGTGTGTGTGTGTGTCTGTCTAGCCGGCGGGTCGTTTAGATGATACACTACCAGCTCAACCGTTCGGACTGCACTATAAGCTAGCACGTCTATGTGGTAAAAGGCAGTGTGGAGTAGCGGCACAAGATACAAAGTGGTGAATATTGTGAGTAAGCTATACAGCTTTGTGTTTTTGTATTTTTTGTTATCGCTCGGTCTTTGTGTCTTGTGCCATTGATGGTAACAAGCGTTTTTTGGGTAATTGCATGGTTTGACCAAATAGTTTGATGGTTGTAGTGCATCAGTTTGGATACGCCAGGCAATGAGTGATGCCAACGATAACGCCGGCAACGGCGGTGTTGATGAGGAATTCGACCTTGCGCTGAGCGGGCAGATGGGTAGCTTTGACCATTTGTTTGATGGGTCTACGGAGCATGCTGCAGATGCCCTTGATTTCAGCGACGAGGATGAACTGGCCGATGAAGAACTTCCCGAAGAGGTGGAGAGCGCAATCAGCAGGAAAGCTGGCGAAAATGGCGAAAAGAACGCAGCGCAGCAAGAGGGACAGGCAGCAGACGAAGAGGACGAAGAAGAAGACTTCATGAAGGAACTGGAGGCTGAAGCTATGGAAGGCGTGGAAGAAGAGAGTAGTATCATGCTGAGCACAGGCCTGTTTGGAGAGGAAATAGGAGGGACCACCGGCGGCACAGGTCTCGAAGATCTACAGTTAGAGGACGATGGGTTGGATGCCAACCTTTCGGACGTGTTTCAGGAGAGTGCCGAAGCCGATGCAAACGGTGACCTTGCGCAGGATGCTGATATCTCTGCAACAGCAGGGATGGAGATTGATGATGTGGATGAGGCCGCAGCCAGAGAGGAAGAGCGGCGGTTACAGCTAGAGAAACTAGAGAAGAGCCGAAAGGAAGAAGAGAGGCGAAGGCGCAAGAGAGAAAAGCTGTTGAGTCTGTACTATCCTAACTTCAAAAGGGCGCGTATTCCGCAGATGCAGCGGTTATTCCCGGTGGAGCCCATGGAGTACCCCTACTACCAGCCACCACCTCCAGAGAAGCCGCTGATACCCACACAGCCACGGTTAGAGGTTGAATTCGACCAACGTAAGGCATTCAGAAGTACCCGCTGGGTGAGCCGGATAGATCCTGCAGCTCAGAGAATCACACAGGTCACAGACGAGGATCTCCAGCAGCTTCTACCCAAGATTGAGAAGTTGAAACCTCCAAAGGAGAACATCGCCTCTTTTGATAAGGATCTTGTGTTGTCCACAGCTGATTGGAATGATGACATGATTTTGGGGCTTTCCGAGGAAGAGGAGGAAAAGGAAAAGGAGAAAGAAAGAGAGAATGGGGTCGCTAACAGGGACATCGTTGTTGTGCCCTCGACAAAGAAGCTCAAATTGGATGCCATAGACCTGGATGATTGGGAAGAAGATGAGGAGATGATCCTCAGCGGAGTGATCAACATCTCTGCCCTCAACCTGAGGCTGGACATGAATGACCCCAACCTGCTATTTGTGGAGGACCCTGCTGTGGCGAATGGTGTCACTGACCACAAGATTGCCACCATTCCAACCACCGAGCGCCAGCTCGAACAACGTTTCAACCTATCGAACGATGCGGAATACGAAATCCTCAGACAAGGAGTCCAGTCCAAGGTGAGGGGTACCATTGGTAATCTGACAATCGACCATAGTGTGCCATCTATCAACCTCCAGTCGCCGTACTACCAGGTGAAGCTCACCAAATCTCAGATGAGATATTTCCACAGGCCTCGATTCACCATGAGACCAAACACTACAATCGTCTTCTCGAAGATCAAGACGAGAAAGAGAAAGAGAGACAAGGGTAAGGACGCTAAAGAGCTGTTTGCACGTTCATTTGACCTCACCCTTGGTGATTCGGCCAACTTCTATGCTCTGGAGTACTCGGAGGAAATGCCTTCTGCACTCTCCAACTTTGGTATGGGTTCCAAGCTCATCAACTACTACAGAAAGAAGGCAGAGGATGATACCTCACGACCAAAACTACCTGTTGGTGAGACCCATGTGTTGGGCGTGAACGATAGGTCCCCATTCTGGAACTTTGGCTTTGTCGAGCCCGGTGCCATCGTCCCAACACTCTACAACAGGATGGTGAGGGCCCCGCTGTTCAGACACGAGCCCAAACAGACAGACTTCTTGCTCATCCGCAGTTCTGGGGGTGGCACCTCTCAAAGATATTTTCTGAGAAGCCTGAGCCACATCTTCACCGTTGGCCAGGTACTGCCTGTTGTAGATGTCCCCGGCCCACATTCACGTAAGGTAACCTCTACCTCTAAGAACAGGCTCAAGATGATCGTCTATAGGGTTCTCCACAGATCTGATGAAGAGCGACTGCTCGTGAAGGATATAGCGGTGCATTTCCCCGACCAGAACGATATGCAGAACCGGCAGAGGCTCAAGGAGTTCATGACGTATCAGCGTGCAGGTGAATCTCAAGGTTACTGGAAGATCAAAGCGCCAGATATTCTGCCTGGCTTCACAGACATACGCAGAATGGTCACCCCAGAAGACGTTGCACTTCTGGACTCCACCCAGGCTGGCCAAAGATGCTTGGAGGACTTTGGATACCTATTGAAGGAGGAGGATGCCAACGAGGACACTCTGGAAGGACAGCTTGCCCCTTGGAACACCACCAGAAACTTCATCAATGCCACCCAGGGCAAAGCCATGTTGCAAGTTCACGGCGAAGGAGATCCATCTGGACGAGGCGAGGCATTTTCTTTCCTCCGAACCTCCATGAAGGGAGGGTTCAGAGCATCTGCAGAAACGGAGCAGAAATATGAGAGGGGAGAGAAAGAGAAGGCTGACAAGGCAACTTCAGATAAAGGTGATAAGAAGGGCGGTGTGAGTCACAGTTATAACGTAGCTGTGCAGCAAAAGCTCTACGAGGAAGAGATCACCAAGGTATGGTATGCCCAGCAGAGGGCTTTGGGAAGGGGTGAGTCGAACGGCGACTCTGCAACTGTTTCGCAGGGGGAACTGGATGACACCGAACAGTTAGAGAAGGCAAGTAAGTATCTGGATGCCATGGTGTATAGCTCAGGCGCGCAAGTGGATCCGACAAAGACACCCCAACCTCATCAACAGGCAGAGACACAGCACAGGGAGCTCAAGATCACCCGTATGGTTAGGGACTCCAACGGTATTTTGCATAGACGAACAGAGATCATCAGAGATCCCAAGGTGATCCGTCTCTACCTGAAGCGCAAGGAAGAGCAGGAGGCAAGAGAAATGGTTCCCGATAAACTGGCCCCCACAAATGATGAGGAGCGGAACAAGAGGAGTAAGAAACTACTGGAGGAAGAGCTTGCCAGACTGCAGAAGAGCCAGGAGAGGCGTAATGCCAGAAAGGAAAAGAAGGGACTCACGAGTGCTGCCAGCTCACCCGCTGCGAACGTAGATTCTGAGGGCAGGTTGAGTGGCAAAGGTATTGGCAAGGGCAAATCAACGAGCCGTCGGTGTGCCACCTGTGGTGCTCTCGGTCATATCAGAACCAACAAGACGTGTCCTCTATATTACACTATAGCAAACAAGGGGGGAAATACAGTCAGTTCAACACCGGAGCCTTCAGGTGGTGGAGTGGAACAAGGCGAGGGGGGCTTTGCTGAAGCCGCGAGCGTCGGTGAGTAGGTGTGATGTAGAAGAAAGTGTTTCTACTGTATATTATGATGTAATATAACAATAATTATACATTGTTTTTCTATCCATGATTGGCCATGATTTGTCATGCTTAATATATTACAGATATTGCAGAAATCATCATTATCATCATCTCATCATCCTCTATGACAGCTGCTACCGGTGTTACCTATCCCACGAACTATACGATCACTCCACTGCACCAAGATCTTGAACCTGTGATGACTGATACCAAACGTCGGCATCAATGTAGTGATGAGGAACTCTTCAAGTTCATCGATCTCTTCTATGATATGGCGCCTGTCAGCAGAAAGAACGGCTCGAATCCAGGGTCTTTGGTGGCTCTCTTCTGTATCTACCAGGGGGCTTCTGGATCTTTCACTTCTTCGTTTATTGGTCTCCCCATTGCCTCTCATGGCTCTTCGCATTGGACTTGGAACAGGGCTTGTTTCTCTGCTTGGGAATGCGCTGCTCAACTCAGTGTCGCTGTTTACATGGTTTTCCTCTCTGCTCTTAGTGAGAGTTGCGGGGTCGACCAATGGGAAAATATCGTATAGTCTCTTCATTGCTAATGTGTCGTCTCTTTTGCCTGACCTGGCTGAATTAGCAGCTGTGCGCTCATCACCACCAAAACTGCCGTTGGAAACACCACCCTCAAACCATTTCAAGTAGCTGGATACTTGGAACTCATTCCAATCAATTAGACTATTATAGTCTGTCTGCTGAAGAATCAACCTCGATAGTGAACCTTCGTTGTGGTTAGCAAGGTCTGTATTGTCGATACTGCTTTGGTAGTCATTAAAAGTGGTATACCATCTCTTGAGAGAATTCCTTGAAATGGTGTCATTTCTCTGTTTTAGGCTGGACTGAGACTTTTCCTTCCTTCCCTCTATGAAAAAGAATATCTTTGCACATGTGATCAAAAGCGCAACCAGCTTCAGCTCAGGGAATAGGGTGTTGGTACGACCAGCACTGCTAAGGGACCCGCCGAATATCCGTCTCCGTTTGAATTCTAGATGGTGAGTTTCCGGAATTGAAAACTCAATGGAGTTCAAAACGATGATATTCCGCACCATTAGGGAAATTTGGATTGGCATCTTCAGTTCATTACACAACCTGAAGAGAAGAGGTGGATAGTCTATTGTGTGCAGTGGCCGCGAATGACTCGAGAGTTGTTTCCTGAGGGCAAGTGAATTGTACAGTTTAACCACCTCCACATAAAACTCACCACGCAGTGGTGGTCTGGATGGTTGTAGTGTCCTAATATAGAAGTTGGCAAGGCGTCGCCTTAATGCGGGTGGTAGGCAGAGAGAGGCCTTCATGAAGGGAATAGAATTGTTGGAGCACCATGCGAGGAGGTCAATGCTGTAGACATGTAGATTTAACTGAAGACATGCAAGGTAGCATAAGCATATGGTGTGGGTCAGTCGCGGGATTTTGGCATCGTAGTTGGTATCTGCGTCGACGTTTGGCTTCTTGCTCGGTGTCTCATCCTCCTCCTCCTCATTGCTGTCAATTCCGTCTGATGAGGATGTCTCATCCTCCTCCTCACTAGCAGTCCCTCTGTCTGTATCGCTGTATTCGATGTTGCCATCGTCGTTTTCCTCCTCCTCTGTGCTGTCGGTGTCTATAGTGGAAATGAATCTGGAGGAGAGATATCGTATCCATAGCTCCTTCACAGCTATCTCCAACTCTTGAGGCAGGCCTCTGGTTTCTATCAACCAGCGTACCTGCTTGAATAGTATCACCTGCAGACATCTCAGGTAATGTCTCTTACCTTCCACACCATACAGCTTGGAGTTCATCAAGTCCAGCTCTGCCTGCCTCTGCGAGGCCACTGCTTGTGATGCAGTCTGTGACAGTGTCGGTATGTTGAGCCTTCTCGTTTGTACATATGCCTCGTCGTCATCATCATTGAACTCATAATCTCCCTCCCGGACATGGCCCTGCTGACAGATTCGCCTTCCGTCTACCGATCTCCAGAGCCTGGATCGGCAGTTCTCCACTTCACACAGCGGCCCTCGTATCCACACTTTGCTCATTTATGACTCTGGTACCGGCATCAACGCATTCGCTTGTGAAAAAGGGATCCACGTTGGTTGGAGGGTTATTGTGCCAGCCCTTGTGTATATTGACTCCCGTTTAGCGAACGTTTCCAGGTACTAACCCAAACTATCAATCTTATCTCTAGTAAAATATATTGAAATGATTCACGCACCTCTTGGTTCCTCCTGCATGAAAACTTCCCGTTACGGAAGGTGCACTATGCCCGATGAGCAGTGATTTACTATGTGAGTCAGTTGACAAGTTGACAAGTGAATACTAGAAAATGTATATACACCGGCTGCTATAATATTGGAAGTTTCCAGTTATACCTGAACAGCGGTCACATCTGAACATGTCACACGCATTCACACTTATTGCCCATGGAGACCGTCTTCCGGAGAGTGCAGTGGACGGAGTTGTGGGGCTGATTTCGACGCTTCCGTTGCATCTCTTGACTGTGGAGAACCTGGGTGTGCACAGGGCAGTGGAGTTCAAAGTCCAGGTGAATTTGGACAAGGTTGAGCAGCAAAAGGATGATTCGATGGAAACCATTCAGCTAGCGTTGGAGACTGTGTCGAAAGCAGTGAGGGAGTACACTCAGCCCGGAGCTGATGTCATCTTCCAATCAGATGATCAGGCATGGCGTAGGGGGAAGAAGTTGTTTGTGTTTGACATGGACTCCACACTCATCTACCAAGAGGTTATTGAGATGATTGCTGCGTATGCCAATGTTGAGGATAAGGTTGCCGATATCACCACGGCTGCGATGAATGGAGAGATCGATTTCAAAGAGTCGCTGGCACGGCGTGTGGCTCTGTTGAAGGGAATCGATGCTACCACGCTATGGGACGAGCTGAAGGAGAAGATTGAGATAACAAAGGGTGCCAGAGAACTATGTGCTGGGTTGAAAAGGATGGGTGTGAAAATGGCGGTGCTGAGTGGCGGGTTCATTCCCCTTGCCAGGCATGTGGCAGGCGAGCTGGGCCTCGACTATGCTTACGCTAACCAGCTCGAGACCGAGACCGTTGGTGGTAAAGAGCTGCTGAGCGGGAAGACCGTAGGAGAGATTGTTGATGGTTCCAAAAAGGCTGAACTACTACAGAGAATCGCAGAGGAAAATGGCATAGATCCAGAGTATGCAGTTGCAGTTGGTGATGGTGCCAACGATCTTCTGATGATGGGTGTTGCTGGGTGGGGTGTTGCTTGGAACGCAAAGCCAAAAGTTCAGCTACTCGCGCCTTGCAAGCTCAATAGTTCCAGTTTGAAGGATATATTTTACATTCTTGGGCTAAACGATGTTGAGATCAAGAGGCTACTAGAGAACGATGTCGTGCAATGATACAGGTAGACAATTAATAGATAGAGTTACATTTCTTTTGCTTTCAAATCGTTAACCATTAAAGTGAACCAATATTAAGAATCCCTCTTGATCACACCCTTCACAACCCCCATGATGCCATTCAATAGTAGCACAGGCTCTCCGTCCACAATTCCCTTTATTGGTAACTGCTCTTGCTCAATGAACTTCTGTGCCAGCAAAAAGCTTCGCGTGACCCCACAGAGGGCCCCACTGGAAAGAGGAGGTGTCACCCATCTATAATCAAACGGATGCACTTGTCGTTGTCTCCAAAGGGCTATGTTACATATAGAAGTCTCCATCACCTGGCCTGCGGTATTATACAGCAGCACATCCTGGGTGGCTGGACCATTCTCCAAGTTGAGGGCCCTGTTTCTCGCTTCGGTGTAATGAGGTCTGTGAGTGGTTTTAAACGACGTAAATGGGGATGGCAGTAAGGGCTTCGAGTCCACGTGGACCGTCCAAGTGGTGGAAGGCTCTTGACTGGTGCTGTTGAGACCGTCAAGGAGATTTTGTCTCACGGCCACCTCTATGGCTTCCACCTTGACTATACCGTCTTTGCCAATTAATACTCGCATTTTGTGTGGTTTTGAAAAGCTGCCAGGTGGAGATCGCTGCAAGGCTTCCACCAACTTTGACAGCAGCAAGTCCCCAGGACACTCAAAGTCCCAGCCAAAGAAGTCAAGAGATAGCTGGATGCGATTCACATGCTGGTCGAAGAGGAAGAAGTAGTTCTCTGGTTCGCTCTGTATCCCCAACTCTGGCGCAATGTCACTAGAAACAATGAACGGATCATATCTTATAGTGGAGAGAATCTGGAATGGGATGTTTTCGTCAAAGACTGGATCAATATAGCGTTGTTTGATCTCCTGCGCTACTCTGCGCTGCTCATCTGTCACCTCTGCTGGCTTCCTCTTTCTCCTTCGCTGTGTCGATTGTGAGCTCATTATGTTTTTTGGGAGATGGAGTCTCCTTGTCTATGGTGTTGTTTAGAGATGGCCTTAAACAGAACTTTTGAAAACCTACTCGTGTGGCATTGTAAAACCTGGAGATGATGAGCACCTGCAGCAAGAGCATTAAGTGCAGCGGTTATGGGATGTTGGCCTCTGGGTGTTCGATCAAATAATTAGAGGCTAAAATATATAAAAAAAAGATATCGAAGCAATTAGCCTCAAGAAAATATTATCATATCTCAGAGAAACCTAGGAGAAGTCTACACTACGAGAAATACCATTTTGACATAAAAGTGACATTATTCGATTAGCCGCATTTGCTACAAAACATATATCAATGTACCGAGAAGACCCATAATGCAAGCCCAGCCAAACAACGACGATGTAATTCAACCTTCCAGTATATCAGCTCGATGGTGAATTCCACCAACGTTTATACGCCCGATGGAAACATGGGTGAAGCCGAGTAGCATATCAGCCCAGGGTACAACCAAAACCACCGACCAAGGTCAAGCAGCCAGGCTCCAATGCATAGAAAAATCTAGACTTTAACAGCATTAACAACAACAACAACAGCAGAAAAAGATAATATACGAAACCAATCCCGTGAATCTGATTTCCTGATTAGAACAGACACCAGTGGATAAAAATAAACCAAAGACAAAAAACCCACATCTAAAACTCCATGGCGTTTTGCACACCACTTAGACAAGCTTGGCAATGGTCTGCTTGATGGCAGCTGGGTTGGCACCGATCACCTTACCGACAACCTCGCCCTTCTTGAAGAAGAGGAGGGTGGGCATAGAGGAGATCTCGTTGGACTGAGCAACGTCTGGGAGCTCGTCGACATCAACCTTGTAGAAGTTGGCGGTGGTGTACTCGTTGGAGAACTTCTCGAGCATTGGAGCAATCATCTTACAAGGACCGCACCAGGTAGCAAAGAAATCAACCACAACGAGGTTGTCGGCAAGGATGGCCTCCTTGAACTCAGCAGTGCTCTTGATGATGGCAACCATTTTTTCTTGAATTGTGTGCTTTTGTAGTTATTTGTGGTACAAACCAATAGAAATTACTTTTCAAGAAAAAGCCCCACCATAAATGCATCACCCTGGGTATTTATATATATATATACAGGGCCATACCACTTTGCACCCACTGACCCACTCACTCATCGGGCCCACCCTCCAGTGTTGCACCCGCGTCGGGGTTGGTAAATGATTTCTAAGCGCTCTAGAACAGCCCCTCATTACATAGTAGCCACCAGCTTACCCGGTGGTCATCCCTCTTAATAATATGTGTTGACGCTTAGAAAGCATGCAGCTCGCACAGCAGCTTCCAGGGAAGGGAGCCTTCCAGAGCCATACGCAGATACGGTGAGGGCGATGAGTTGCAGTGGTAGCCAGAGGCAAGTGAATCAGGAATTATAGTAACGAGTTTGGCGTGCGGGAGGGCGAGAAGAAGCGTCTTACAAAGTAGTAGTGAGGTTGTTTATCTTGCAGAGAACAGAACCTATACCTTCGCTAGAACATCTGGCACCTTCTAGTAGCTGTAAGGTCTGCACAGTACATAACGGCTCGCTCTGCCCACTTGGCACTACATAACAGCTTTGGCTAAGAAGGCCCACACAGTATCTGCCACCGGATCGGTAGTGGGGCACACTTAGTGTGAGCGATGGCGTAATTGCGCATGCCCCGTTTGGCCTTAGAGTTTGGTGCTGCACACTGGGGGGAGGTGAGATACGGGGATTGATGGGGACTGACCAAGCGCAGGCTGGAGTAACAATATCACGGTGATTGCGGTTTCATTGGTGGTGTCGGTAATGAAGGCTCTTGCTTTTAAAACCTGATCCATGAAACCCTGACGAGTGCTCTCTCTCTCTCCCTATCTATCTCCTACTATTCACGAATGTGCAGTTTATAAACTAGAATACTACCAATACGACGAAGGCATAAGTCATCACTTATTTCATTGTTCTTTTATTGGTTCGTTCAGTATATGCAGTAAGCTACACGGATGACGACTTCTCTCGACTCCTCTCGACTCCTCTCGACTCCTTTCGCCTTCTCTCGACTCCTCTCTTGTTTTCCTAGCCTAGTTGTATTTGTTGTACTGTCCCGAGCCACGGCCAGAGTAATAGTATCCACCGTTTCCTTGCCTGGGGCTTCCACTGCCCATCATCCCTCCGTTGGGCATTTGCATTGGCGAAAACCCACCAGGAGCGACCAGGTGCGGCTGGCTCTGGTGAGGCGGCCTTCCGCTACCTCCGTTAGGCACCTGAACATAAGGCGGATACATCCCACCAACCTGCATGCCCGGTGGGATAAACCCCTGCTGCATCTGCATCTGAGGGTTCATCATCCCCATGTTCATCCCCATGTTCATCCCCATGTTCATGTTCACAAACATCTGCTGTTGTCCTGCACCTTCAAACATTGGCATTCCCTGCGGCACAAGATGCGGCTGCTGCAACATGGGCTGCATCATTCCAGAGGGTGAGGCCAGAATCGAGGGTGAGCTCCCCACAGGAGAGGCACCCGCTTGAGATGGAGCACCTGCTCCCTGTGGTCCTCCAGGGTAAAACATGGGCCTCAACTGAGGGCCACCAAATTTTCCCGCGCCATTGAGAGGTCCATACAGAGTGGTGTAGGACTCATCGATCGTAGAGGGCCAAGTTGGGGGAGTAACAAACGGTCTCTCCAGCGGCATTGAGCGCGGAGTTGCACTTTTCGTCGCCTCATCCTTGAGCATCTTCGAGTGAAGTCTCTTAGCAGTCGCCAACAAGTTGAACGACGTGTTGATAGAGGGAC
This sequence comes from Kuraishia piskuri, assembly GCA_030567595.1. NCBI lineage: Eukaryota > Fungi > Ascomycota > Pichiomycetes > Pichiales > Pichiaceae > Kuraishia > Kuraishia piskuri. The sequence continues at coordinate 139,265 of JAJLSM010000024.1, forward strand.
CTTCACCATCAGCACGCGGCACCCTGCTCCCAAAGAACATTTGAGGGGTTGCATGCTGGTTTTTCCTGTGATGTGGCGTAGAGCCCGAAACACTTGAACGCGTGTTGTTTGCAGCTATGTATTGGTTTCCAGGGGACGCTCCACCTGCGGTCGCCCTCCCATGGAGGTCTCTGTGGCCACCCATGGGTGAGAAAGAGGCCGAGTTCGGATTCATCTGGAACTTTGATCCTAAACGCGACTCAGGTTTCTTCTTGTCCTTTGCTGGGGAGGTCGCACCAGCGCCCTTTGCAGATTCTGGTTCCTGCTTGGACGCGGATGACTCTGCCTCAACAGCCTCCTTCGCGTTCTTAACCGCTTGAGCAGGCTGGGGTTTTTTACCCGCATCGGCACTAGCAGTCGCAGCGGCAGTAGCAGCGGCAGTAGCAGCGGCAGTAGCAGCGGCAGTAGCAGCGGCAGTAGCAGCGGCAGTAGCAGCGGCAGTAGCAGCGGCAGTAGCAGCGGCAGCCACTGGCTGGACTGATGCCTCTGAAGATACCACCTCTGTCTTTGCAGCAACTGGGGATACGGAAGCAGCTGCTTCCTCGGCCTTTCTGATGATCTCCTGCTGTTTGGCTTTATCCTTAGTAAGAATTGGCAGCAAATCGGGAGGAAATTTCTGGGGCACTTTGAACTTCGCAGAAAATTCCTTCAAGGAGTTGATCTCGCTCTGGGCGTTGATACGCAAGGACTCGCTGCGGAAAGGTGTCTGCTGTTGTGTTGGCTGTGGTTGCTGTGGTTGTGCGCGAGGTTTGGAGACAGAGGCTGATACAGGCGGTTTGGGGGGGATTGAGGGCGCGGCAGGTTTGCTGGTAGTTTCAGCCGTAGATTCGGCTGGGGGCTTGGCTAATGACTCCTTTGTCGCCTCCTTAGACCTCACATTTGCTGGAGAAGTCTCTGGCTTCTTGGGCAACCCGGCAGGAATAGACACAGGCTTCGTCACAGGAACACCGCTAGTAGCAGTAGTAGTAGTGGCAGCAGCAGCAGCAGGGGTTATGGAAGATGAAGACACCGAAGCATCACGGCCTCTAGAGCCTCTCATCGTGCCCCCTACGGCAGAACTGGCAATGATAGCAGGGTCGTTGTGGAAGTTTGCAGCACGCTGTCTTGGCGGCACATATTTGCCTGGGGTTGGTGCAGTGACAGAAGGAACACCTGTGGATTCATTGGATGCTCCCGTGCCCAGCTTCATGTTGGACATTAATATACCCATCAACTCATCACCACGACGGTCCACACCGGAGTACTTGTCCTCCTCATCGACACCGCTGTCATCAACGACGATTCCACGCTCTTCGGCAAGGTGTACGTTACCGTTATGGGATTGGGACTCGATCTCACGTGCAATCCTGTCAGCCTCCTTGAGACGCCGCTCGTAGTCAGGCGCATCACGTGAGATGCGGGTTGTATACAAGTTTTCATCGTAGGTGGACTGGATGCCAAATTTGCGCTGGTTTACCTCGAACTGATCCCATTTACCATCACCAGAATCGTCCTCTAGAGCACCAACGATGAGGTCGCCGTCATCGGGCACCCACATCTGGAGCTCACGCTCGCGTATAACAGCGCCAGATCCAGATATATCGGTGTCTGTTCTGAATTTGGTACTGCCACTGGACGACACAGGTTCTCCGGTGCTTGCGACGCTCGCGCTAGCAGATCTGCTGGTGGAGGATTTGCCATTAGTATCTGGGGCAGCAGCACTCTTGGGCTGAGCAGCAGTGCTGGCGGGTCGGGTGGTTGCAGATGGGGTAAGATCAACTTCAAATGCCTCCATGGCCACAAGGTCCTTTGCTTTGATCACCATGGTTTCAGGGAGGTCCTTGTTATCGAAGTTGTCATTCTCGTCACCAGCAGCAAGTGAGTGCAGCTGAGGGTATTTCAGAGAGATCGAGACACCGTCCTCACCAGGCTTGCTGCAGGTATACAACAGGCCGGAATAGCGGGTTCCCGACCCGACAGTGACCACAACCTTTTTGTCTACCGATTTGGCGAGTCCATATACGAGACGCTCGTCCATGTACTTGAGCGCCTCCTCCTGCTCAGCGGGAGAAAGGCCTCGCGAGGAGGCACCAGAGCCACCGGCATCCACAGATCGTCTGCCGGCTCCATTGTTTGCTCCAGCCGGGGAATTGCCCCCATTACTCCAGTTCTTTGAGCCAGTGCGGCGGTGATGCTGAGAAGAGCTGCGGGAAGAGCCCGCGGTAGCAGTACCGGGGGTATTGTTGCCTTGTCTTGAAGTTGAAGAACGGCTAGCAAATGCCATTGTGAGGGTGTTTGTGTTTGTTTTTTTTATATGTTGTTTGGTCTTGGCGTTCGTTTTATGAAAGGAGCACGGAGAGGATATGTGGGGAGTCGATAACACTAAATGAATGGCGCCAATCTATAATCCGGTCCTAATAGCGTAGGGTTCCTGTGCACCAATAATGTCTCCTCAGAGTTATCTATGGTGTTGTTGCTATAAGAACACCAGCTGGCGGTAAACCTCAAGAAGGCAGTAAAGAATAGTGTTCACGCCCAATGCTGGAGAACCACGACGATGGAACCAAAGTTGAAACCAAAAAGAGAGCCCCTCTCTGCTGAACCACAACACTGTTTGGTGATGATGGCCAGACACACGCACACACACAAAAAAAGATGGTGTGGTGAAGATATGGCTCGCTTGATTCCTTTGAACTTGGGGAAGGATCTTCACAATAAAAAAAAGCCGTTATCCACATAAGCAATACACTTGTCACATCCCACGCTCGCTCACCTCGTCCAGAATCGTCAACCCCATCCACCCAAACACGCACCCTCTACCACACTACTCACAATCAGGCGTAGTGGCCCACACACTAACAATGCCAATGCCCACACTTCTGTCAATGGCTCACATCACTGCTAATTCTGTCTCCCACACGATCACTGCGGCTCGCTACATCTGCTGACTCTCTGGGTGGACTGGCTGTACTGGTTAGGGTACACCTGGTCCCCTCCGTTCCCCCAGGCTTGACACGGCAATAACCAAAAACAGGGAAAACTGGTGCATTAATGGCATGTCGGCTTCAGTCAAGGGGCCGCGCTGGTACTGCTCGGAATATGTATATACGCGCTTAAGCGGTGTCGAGGCAAGACGCATAAGGTGAGGGGCAGCTGGTGAGGAGGGTAGGATGAGGGATCGTGGGGTCGTCGAGGTGTGTGAGTAGGTACGTCAAAAAGTTAACTAGGGCCAGGTGTGATTTACATGGTGGCTCTTTATTTTATATCTAACTTGGGATTCTGCCTGACTGCTGTTTTTTATAATCTACGGCTGCTCAGCTTCTAGCCATAGACTGTCCTTCCTTCTACGGTATTACCGCCTTCTCTGTAGCTGAGGAATCTCTAAGCCATTGTGATGTCACACGACAAAATTAAGATCCATTCGCCGTATTTAATTCACGAGATTAAGAGCTGGAAAAAACTGGTGTAAAAACTAGATATTGCCCTTGTAGTGAAACTTTAAAGTAATACGTTGAAATCAAAGAAAGAGTTTGATAGGGCGTTTGTTCTTGTGGAATATTCTTCAGAAAAAGGAATATTCCATTGAAGAGAATTTCGGTAAAAGTCAAAGTCGAATGTACTGCAAAAAATCATCGGACTATTTTTGTATTTCATTAATAGACACTTCTATTTTGGTGTGTCATAATTTTTCATGTTTGGAGTTGAAAAACTGGCTTTGCATGCTAGAGCCACCTAACTTGTTGTAAATACCAACCCCAATAGATTGTTGATCTTATCACACATCTCGGAAAGCTGCACTAACCCCTCTACGTTAGATTCAATGGACCCCAGATGGCGTGACAGATTGTTAATGGTTTCCTGAAGCTTCACATCTTTTTCAGGGATGTACCCATTTGGACCAGACATAACCGGGGATCTCTTCTCCTTATAGTCTAAATTGATCTCACCAGAGGAGACAAATGAGTCATCCATGGATGACCTAGCAGCAGTCGTATCGTGCAGTTGCTTCACATCTTTCTCCATCATTTCCTCGTTTCTCCTGATGTTGTTGCTCAGCTCGGCAAAATAGTTCTCCTCGCTTCGCAACTGCTTGGTTTGTCGTTGGAGCTCTCTCTCTAACGTGGCTACCTGCTCCAGGCTAGCAGAAAGATTGTTCTCCAGGTGATTTTTCCTTCTGTTTTGATACTCCAGGTCAAATTGGCTCTCACGAGGGGCTCCGGGAACAGTGACATGGCAGAGTCTGGAGATAAATTCCTCGATCAATTCACTGAGAACGCTTCGCACTTTGTCCTTGGATCGCACCGACCTTGCACTCTTCGAAACAGCCAGCTCCACATACGGTACCATATTATTCTTTATTGCAGAAACAATCTGTGGCTGCAGGACAGTCCACCTCTCCTTGGCCAACCGCCTCGAAATCCGCCTCGTGAATGTCTTGACCGTCACCAGTTTTGGGTCCACATTGCTGTCATCTATTGTGCTGCCAGGCTGAAGTGGGTTCTCTTCGACCACTGCCGATCGTGAGGAAATTCCACCATTCCGCAAAGACTTGTTTACCCTGTTCAATTTCTGAGACCCCCGCGTTGGCCTCCTGCCTGGTTTAGAACTACCAACGGTTCTTTTGCCAGACATGATGAGTAAGGATACGAGATCACAGGTGGGTGTTGGTCAAAATATAAGCCCTCAACCCTCCGTAGGTTCTTTTTCACCTTTAGATCTCTGATAACTGATTTTAACTGCCTAACCTCTGGTCTTTAACACCTGAGCGATTAACTATATCACCCCCAAGCACTCTTCTCACCTCCCATAGTGTTTATTTACCATGTCTCTCCACAGAGCTGCAGGCGCCTTGCATACAACGCGTACTTCATCACATATAGTGAGGCCCCCATAGTAAAGGCGATAGGGCCTACCCAGTATGGGAGTGTGGGGATCAAACGATTGGTCTGCCATGCATTCCTTTATGTATGTAGACGGACAGATCGGATTGATCAATGACCGCAGTAGGTGGTGATATTACACATATTGAACAGTAAATAGGCTCAAAGCCAACATATATAGGTATACTCCACAGATATTGTCTGCCATTGGCGTGCCCAATTACCGCAGCGATTATCATACCCACTGATACACATTGATACACATTGATATACCTAGTGACGTATCCAGCATATTTTGACACATTCTCTTGGTACATCCATATTCAGTTGGCATAGCATTTTATAATCTTGGTCTCATATCTTGAACAGTGATACAACAGTTGCCCTTTTATTGGGAATACACAGCCATTCAGTGGATACCATTCCGTAATCTCTCACAATGACGAGCAATGCAGTGCTTGCCAAAGTAGCAGAGCTGATCAAATCAGAGGATGATCTGCTCAAAATCCCACAGTTGCGACAGGAACTCGTTGCCGAGAAGAATTCCGTGGATTCGCAGCTCAAGATTGAGTCACAGCAGGAATTGGAATCTTCGATGAAGGTGCTGAACCTCCTCAGTGGTGCAGGGCGTAACATCAAATCCCTAAGGAACAATTTGGCCAAAGTGGAGAAGTTTAAGAACGACTCCATGGGTTCGGTTGAGCGTTATGATTTGATTGTGAGGGGTGCAAAGATCTACGAGACGTTCAACAGCGTGGAGAATATATACAGCCAGTTTGCAGCTCTCAACGACACGCTCAAATACGTGAACCAAATGCTGGACTTTGAGCTCCAAGAGGATATCTCCATCGACTCTGAAGTTCCCAATCTGCTCAAGATACACTACAATCTCAACCGTCTCCGCGATCTGCAAGACCAGCTCGTTGAATTATCGGCCAAATCAAGTGACGATACGCGTCGTATTGTCACCAAGGTGTTTTCCAAGTTGGGTGCCACCATTAACAAGTTTGATACCTTGGTGCAGGAGATTGCATCTGGTCTGATTGAGAGCTTAAAGGTTGATAACTTTTCGCTGGTGGTAAGACTGGTGAAGATCATTGACTTTGAAGAGAGAGAAGACCTCCGTTTGCAGATAGTGCAGAATCTCATAGAGGCAGATGGTTCTAGCAACAACGGCCAGTTTGGATCCTCCTCACGTGCTGAAAGCGGCAGCAAGAGCCTCACTGGAGACAGCAAGATGCTGAAGAACAACATCACGAGAACAGCCCAAAGAGGATACAAGGACAAGCTGTTTGAGTGGATGAGGTTGAGCACTGTGGAGACATTCCGCAACTGCCGCGCGACGTTTGAGGAGGATAAGCCACTGGTACTGGAGAACCTGGAGTGGGTTTATGACGATCTGAGAGTGGTGAAACTACTTGCAGTGGACTGCTTCCCTGGAAGATGGGACATTTTTAATACTTTTCTGGGATGGTACACCGCTGGCCTGGTAGAGACTATAGGGGAGGTGATCGATACTGATCCCGAGACCGCCATCATACAACAAATCCTTGAGTTTGATAGGCAACACTTGGAGACGCTGAAGGGTGAATTTGGTATGAAGAAGGAGGATGTTCAGTCATCAATTGGTGAAAAGCGCAAGGAAGAGCTGTTGGATGACTATCTTAATCTGATCAAGAAGAATGTGAGTGAGTGGATGGCCACGTTGGAAAGAACAGAAAGAGAGGTGTTCTTCAAGAGAGAAATTGCCCCTGAGGTCGACGGAGATGGAAAGCTGGGGCTGCAGGGGTCTGTGATCGTGTCGCAAATGTTTCAACAGCAGTCAAATGTGGCAGCTGACTCAGGGTTTGGGAAGATCTTGGATGGTGTGGTGACGCATTTTTGCCAGCTTCTCATCAAGAGACAGGCAGGCTGGGCCCAGATCATTCAATCAGAGCTGCAGAGGTGGCTTGAATTTACCTCAGAAATAGCAGACACCAAGAAGTCGAAGAGAAAGCAATCAGATGCTGGTGATGAGCCACAGGAAGTGGCAGAGGGCTTGTTGCAGTACCTCATTGCTCTTGCCAATGACCAAATCAAAGGAGCAGAGTATACGGAGTCCATTTCTGGAAGGGTGTTGCCTCTGGTCTCCCGCAAGTACGAGCAATCGATGTCGAAAGCCCTCAACGATGTCATTGATGGCTATGTAGATGTTGCCAAACATTGTCAGGGAGCGTTGATGGACATCATGTTTAGTGAAGCAGACCATATTTTCCCAGAGATATTCAGCAAGCAGTGGTACTCGAGCGGTTCAGACTGGATGCGGGAGATTGCAGTCAAGTTCGAGGAGTATCTCGAGGACTTCCGTTCCCAGCTTAGCGATTTCCTCAACGAGTTCATCCTTGAGCAGGTAGTCAACAGGCTTATACTTAGCTACCTTGCAGCTCTTGGCTATGGCCATGATTTTAAGAGTCAGAAGGTTGTGGATTGCATCAAGAGGGACGTGGAGATCATCTACTCTTTTTTGCGCAAACATGTGAGTGAGACTGTCGTACAGAACAAGTTTCAGATATTTGAGATTCTGATGGACCTCATCGATATGAAGGAGGATAACGAGATCATAACCTCTTGGAGAGATGACTACCTCTTGAAGTTCAATGATTTGCCTGTCTCGTTCCTGAGAGCCGTACTGGGTTGCCGCAAGGATGTCAACACCTCAAGGATAAAGCTGCTGGTTGGCGAAGTTGAGCATTTGAACGAGCAGTTCAAGAAGGAGCACTACGATGAACTGCAGTCCTCTTTCATGGGAAGGTTTGAGGCTGCTACGAAGAAGAAGTAGGTAGAACACACACTTATTGATCATTGTATATTATGCAGCATAGTCTAATTGACGATTGTATCCTCTATGAGACAAACACCCATACCGTGCTAACAATCAAGAACCCCTTACCAAGGGGAAACCTGAGAGAAGCAGAGCCATCCTTGGCACTATCCCATAGCGCGCCCATGGATGACTTGAGCACCAGCCCGCTATCGCTGTCTGTTGTGCTGTCACCCGATATGAAGAAAGTGTTGACTATGTACTTGTACTGAGAGGATTTCTTACCCAGAGCAGAAAGGAGGTTACCTATGACAGTCTCTCGTATTATCTTTGCTGTGGCGGAGGGGTCTGCGGCATCCACGGACACCGACTCAATTGACGTGGTGATGATTTGCGTGAGATCTTCTGTTCCAAGTGGCTGTGCGAAGTTAGTATACTATGAACGTGGTTGGCATGAAAGAAGGAGGAGTTTAGAATGAGAGCCGCGCACAGAATGCATCCACAGCTCCGAAGGTCGCGTGATGCTACACTTACAGCGTTCTCTATATTGGTGGGTGGCAACACCACTGAAACTTTTGATGGCATTTTTGAATATGTGAACTTGGACTACTTTTCAATTGGCCTCCTACAAAGAGCTTGTCCCGCGTTCAATTGACTGATCTGCTGACTTTCTAGTTGAATATCCAGTGTTCTACAGAATGCTTCTCCACAATATGCACAGTTAGTTGGTGTAGTGTATACACCACAGTAAGCACTACCACCGTGTGCAATAATTAATATAGGGACAGATAACATGGAGTAGTGTCTCCACCAGCAAAGTGTAGTGTGATAGAGGGAGGGTCCAACCAAAGAGAGAAGCCAAGTAGGAGGCCGAGAAGAGACCGGCAGAAGATCGTATCACGGGATCAACTAGAGTAATGCAGAAGGTGAGGTTAAGGGAGTGGGGGAAAGAGAGAGGCAGAGAGAGCAGGTACAACTGAGGGAGGGAACGAGTGACGCAAATGAAAGACATACCAGATAAAAGAGCAGGGCCTGGATCACAAAAGTCATTCCCGTCCTTGATTTATCTCCGGTAGTCTTGCTGTGCGTGGTAATATGATAATCTGGCTGTATTATTTGCTATCTATTGCACCGTTACTATATTGTATGTGGCTATCTATGGTAACCCTTTGGAGCCCTGGAGCCCCCAACCTACCTGATTTATGATGGTACTGCAATTCGTCTGGCAGCTGTGCGTGTACGCACCATACCCACTTTGACATATAGCTATCTTCCCTTGCGTATGGCAGATGCTCTGCATCTCTGGGCGTTCAACCTCCACCACGTGGGCCTTACCCGGAGCCCATCTCCCCACTATCTTCTTCCCTCATGCACCTCATCACCAGGGATGTGAGAGACAGCATATGCCGCTGCTGCTGCCTCTGCTGGTGCTACCGCTGCCACTAACGAGAGGCTAATAGGGTCGGTGTCCTCTATGCTGTGTTTGTATATATGGTGGGAGTAGTGATGGTGGTGGCCTCCCTTATACTAAGAGCCTTCATCTTCGTTTATTTGGTTCCCGGGCGAGAACACCATCTTTGAAGGGAAACTGCATCCTCCGTCAATTGCTTTCCAGAGTGCTGCATCGGTTGAAGTGATTACTCCCTCTGACTTTGAGTTATTGAGTACATTCCTCGATAAGGGTCCCAAGTTACCATTTGCATAGCACCTCTATAGTTATTTTTTTTAGCATACACAATGTCTTCTGCTCCATTGTTACAGTCTGTTCCAGGTAAGTGAAAATTGGACAAGAATGCCTCTCCTCTCTTTCGAGAGGAGGGCCACCGGCTAACATGATTCGGAGTAGCCAGCTGGGATATGGCTCTGCTCACCAATTCCTCATACTAACAGTCTCTCCACCAGGCAAGAGAATTGCCCTCCCCACCAGAGTGGAACCTAAGGTGTTCTTCGCCAACGAGAGAACCTTCCTCTCGTGGTTGAACTTCACCGTGATATTGGGTTCCCTCGCTATTGGTTTGCTCAACTTCGGTGACAAGATTGGTAGAATATCTGCCGGTTTGTTCACCCTTATCTCCATGAGTACCATGGTGTATGCTCTTGTGACGTACCACTGGAGAGCAAACGCCATCAGGAGACGTGGTTCTGGCCCATATGATGACAGATTCGGCCCAACTATGCTGTGTTTCTTCTTGCTCATCGCCGTCATCATCAACTTCACCTTGAGAATAAGAGCTTAATCCCATCAGCTGTCAACATTTTTTGGCATAATAGAATATCAACGCCATGAACATACTCCAAGGTTTCAAATGGCATGGGGGCGAGGGTGTTTTCCGGCTGAAGGGGAAAGATTTATATATAAGTATCTTTGTATACGATCAATGTATCACACTAATGACTGAACAGAAGTTAGCAGCATTTTATGATATAGTCCATGCATCAATAACATCCAAATCTTTGATAGTCTTACAAACCTTCGCTACTTAGCAAAAGGTTCTAGTTCTAGTTGTGGTTGAGAAATGACGGTTCAATTTCAAATATCTTAAGCAGTTACTGTGATAATTCAACACCTATGTTTTGGTCTTCTGCACGCCCGCACCTGCGTCTCCCTTGCAGATGCTCTTAAACATAGAGAAAGATAAGATACACTGTTGATACGGCGTTGACACCTTGTTTTCAAGACAGGCACCGTGGGCGATTATCCTCAGCTGTGCTCTTTATATACGTGATCCAGGAATCACCGATGTTGCCACTATCGGAAACAAAGGATGGATCCCAGAGTGCGACAACTTTACAAGAATCTGCTCTGGATGGGCAAAGAATATCCACAGGGATATCGATACTTTCGCGATAGACTCCATGACGCGTTTATGAAGAACAGCAACATAAATAATGAAGAGATGCTTGTAAAGGCACTTGAAAGGGGTGAGTTTGTTATCAAGGAATTGGAGGCTTTGTACTTCTTGCGTACCTACAGAACGGTCAAGAGAAACTATTACGACACATAAGCTAGTTGTACATGGTATCTGTGTGTGGGATTCTGAGAGCACAACATCTGAGGTTTCACACAACACACATTTATCGATATGCAATTTTCGAGTTTTGAGACTACCTTAAGAGTTTGTGTACGCAGGACTCCATCCAGAATCCACAGCCAAACAGTCGTCGTCAAACAGTCGTCGCATATAGCCATACAGCTCCTGTGATGCCAAGGGCCATACAAGGACATACGAACACTCATCTACATATCCATGTAATCACCCATTATCTACGATGGATTGGTACTTCTGGTGTTATGAATCATTCGCCCTCTCGAGCACCAAGAAATCATTATGAAGTCATACTGTGGTGAGGATCCTACCTGAGGAGGCATGACACTAGGAGTGAGTTCTTTATAGCGTTATGTATTATTATCTCATTGATATTTTTGTTGATGTCTTAGTCAGTGGTGTCCTAGAGTAGTCTGGATATTGGGCACATATATAGCCAAAGAAGCATCCCAGTTAGACTATAGCTTCGGACCCCGAGCTTCAGGCGAACCGGTCTCAAGCAACCAACCGCCACTTCAACAGATTACCTTCCCATTACCTGATCATAATCGGGGAATATAGAGAGCGGCCTGTTAGAATCTGTTTATATTTAACACATGTGGTATATACACAGATATGCATACCCATTAACATACAAAAGACGATTTCCCCACCTGTAGATATCAGCCCGTTACCAAGCGTACGCATTCTATTTCCCTTTCCCTGCTTCCCCACATAGAACATGCAGATTGGCAACGGCTGGACCCGTACATCAAGGCAGAGTCGTGTGCCGATTAAGTGACTGCTTTTTCTGAAGTGGGAAAACTGATGTGTACATTTCAGACTGCTCACAGAACAACTCTTCTCCCATCTGCGTTAGATAATCGCTCCTGTAGCGCACACTACCATAGTCTTCCCAGCTACAGACATCCACCACCTCTCACTCTGCCAAAGGCCTGGCAGCTAGTGAGACGAGGGCATGAGACTTTCTGCCGAAAAAAGTGAGTATACTTGAAGAGGACGTAGTTGAAAAATATACACAGATAGTCAACTAGGATTCACCAAGTAGTATCACATCCAAAATGGTATGTAATGATGATTATAATTATTGGAAACAGCGGAAAAGTTATATTTGAATGCACATGGGATTATTTTGGTGGAGATGGTGAACCAGAGAGAAATCGGGGAGAGATATAGTAATAGAGGGCAATGGACGAGTCGACAGGAACACAACCAACACCACATACACCTGTTGAGCGATCAACACCATTAAGAATATTCAGAAATAACAGGAACACAAAGGATCCAAGCATGTTATCAAGTACGCGGTCAGAGGTAGTAGACACAGAAGAATTTCACCGCGCCGCAGGAGGGACAAAAGGTCTACCAAACAGTAGCCATGAGCGTAACAACACAAACATGAGGATGATGTGTTTTTTGTAATATGATCATCTGAGACTTTGGACAACATTTTCATATTCTCCATCGATTTTTCAACCAGCAATCTCTCACCCGAGTAAATTCCAGTTGTTGATGCGTTCAAAGAATATCCTCCAGCATGAAGGTGGTCTCGTATCTACCGAGTTTCTGATTTCCTAGGCAGCAGTCGTTTTCATGAAATACTAACGTCTTTTTTCTAGAGTGACGCCGTTACCATCAGAACCAGAAAGGTTATCTCCAACCCTCTGCTTGCCAGAAGACAGTTCGTCATTGACGTTCTGCACCCAAACCGTGCCAACGTCTCCAAGGATGAGATCCGTGAGAGACTTGCTGAGACCTACAAGGCCGAGAAGGATGCTGTTTCCGTGTTCGGTTTCCGCACCCAGTACGGTGGTGGAAAGTCCACTGGTTTCGGTTTGATCTACACCTCCGTTGCTGACGCCAAGAAGTTCGAGCCAGCCTACCGTCTTGTCAGATACGGCCTCGCCGAGAAGGTGGAGAAGCCATCCAGACAGCAGAGAAAGCAGAGAAAGAACCGTGGATTGAAGGTCTTTGGTACCGACAAGCGTGCTGCTAAGCGTGCTGCCAAGCGTGCCGAGTAAGTTAGTGGATGAAGATTGGTTTTTGTCCTGGTGGAGAAAAGCGGTTTTTATATTAGGTGTACGCATAATTAAATAAAAGTCACAATTACTGTATATGTTGTGTGCCAGGGTGTGGTGTGTTGATTACTGTGTTCATGTGTCTCTAGTTTCCAGAAATGTCTCTTAAAAATTTCATTTATCAACCAATACACTAAGACACGAAATGAACATTATCACACAAAAATGGCTGACGCCCCCAGCAGACACAGACATCTCTGTATGCTCCGCCGCAGTAATAAAACACCGACGTCAGGCAGTAACCAAACTCATTTGATGTTCTTTCTCAACTGTAGCTGCCTGATCTCCTCCTCGAGTTTCTTTATATCGCCCTGCAATCCCTCCAAATCGTGGTTGAGTCTATTTCTTTCCGTCACGATGTTCTGCTCCCACTGTCTGAATCTCTGCTCCTCTGCCTTAACCTGGTCGGTGAAGTACTGCTTGAGTGCCTTCTCCTCATCCAGGAACTTGGGGTTTGTGATTCTTCTGGTAGACTCTGACGAAGCCGCCTTGTCGTCGACGGGGTCTTGCAGCTTCATCGTCCTGAAGCTTTCGTAGTGGAGTTCCTCGGTGGATAAGATGAGGTCCAGCATGTTTGTTCTCAGTACCAAGCTCCTGAGTTTGCGGAAATCGCAATGCTGGTCGTTCTCCACCTCTACAATACCCCATGGATACTTTCTGGCTTTTACAAACTGGCCAGGTGTGATCTCAACGTCCTCCTCAGAGCCAATGATTGCGAATGGCATTGACTCGATCAGCTGTTTGGCATGTTCCGACGCAGGAGGGTCGTCGAGATCAATGGGAGGGGAGTAGATGCGGATATCCTGAGCTTCAATGATGGCTCTGATTCTGTTCTTGAATTCCAACATCTCGTTGGGGGAGAGGGTATCTGCTTTGGCGATAACGGGGATGAGGTTGACGCGAGGGCCAAGCTTTTTCATCACTTCGACATCCAAAGGCTTGAGGGTGTGGCCCGTTGGCCTGATGAAGTACAGGCAGGCATGGACACGCAGGTCGTTCTTGTTAAGTCTAGATGGCTGCTGCTCCTGCTTCATGTAGAGCTCGTGCTGGTCATCGATGAAGTCCACAATGGGTTGCCAAGCGTTTCTGTTGTTGACGTTGTCACCGAAACCGGGGGTGTCGATCACGTTGAGACGGATCTTGAAGTTCTTCTCCTCGAGCTCCGCGCGTGTTATGTCAATGTCAACGGTCTTGTGGATGTCAGCCTTATGCCTGGTGCGGTGGTCGTAAGGCTGTTTGAGTGTTGTCTGAAACAGTGTGTTGATGAATGTGGTTTTGCCAAGCCCGGACTCACCAGCTACCATCAAAGTGAAGGTGGAGCCCTTCTTCGATACAATCTTGTACCTATCATGTTAATTGTTAGTACATTGGAAGGACGGTGTTGGCGTTTCATGCAAGAACGTAGGCTCTAACGACCAGATCAATTTGCTCCAATATAATACTCACCTCTGATTTGGAAGGTTAGAAATTCCAATTGGTTCAACCATTGTGACTGCTACTTAGGATATGAAGATTGCCTTTCGTCTCCCTACGATCCTGATCTGTGCGTGTTTTTTTTCCGTCAACAGCTATACGATGTTAAATTCAACACCTCCCCTCATGTGACGTTTCAGCAAACGATAAATACCTAGCTGAATGCGGACGCGTCTGCCCTGTCTGTTCGTTAGTGGTTACGAGTGATGGCAGCACTAGCGGCGCCAAGGTGTTAGGGGGAGGAATTTACGTGTACTGACCGCCTCAGCCGGGAACCCACCATGTGTGTGAAGCGCATCTGACACGGGCGTACCTGGCACTCGCATACTAAGCATCTGCCATACTAACTTGTCCCAGATTGAAGGTGATTCCATCAAGAGGCGTCTCAATGCAGTAAACCCCATCTGTCCTACACACCCACTCGAGAATTGATCAGAGACTTATCGTGCAACCTTTACACAGATAAACTAACACCTCCATATTTCCCTTTGCTCCTATACTAAGTGTCTCCCTATCGTCACACTGCTCCTCTTCCTGTCTGTATTCCTATTGCCACGTTAAATGTCACCCCATTGCTACTAAATGTCTCCATAATATACTCTATACTAGCATCCATAATATCGTGTCTCCCTTACTACACTTCACCTCAGGAATTATATATAATTCACACTACCGATGGCCGACTTTCCTGCCGTGCCGGTCTGCACCATTGTCGGGATGGAGCTCTCACGATGAACTCTCCACTGCTGAGCCTTAACTATGGCGATGACCATGCAGTGCAGTGAGTAATAGCAGCGTCGGGTAGTCATCTTATCGAGATACCGAAGAGTTAAGGGACCGAGTAGACTTTACGTGTTCCCCACCAGTCCATCGTCCTGTCTGTATATTAATCGCGTGTGTGGTTGTCTGCAAGTGTGTTTCTGTGTCCCCTTAGGATTGCTTTTTAATTGCTTCCAAATGTCTACCAAGAACATCCTCACTCCATACATCAGCGCCTTGCTGTTGAACCCACCCAACCTCACACCTGATGACCTGACTGCTGTGCTACGGCACATCGTTGAGGGTTCTGCATCAGATGTCCAAATTGCAGCATTCTTCACAGCCCTGAGAATACGAGGCCTGGACCACACCCCTGAGTTCATCGCCGCTGCTGCCAATACCCTGCTGGAGACATCGCACGTTATAGCCCCGGCCGATGTGCATCCAGATGGATACATTGATATAGTGGGAACAGGTGGTGACCAGCAGAACACTTTCAACGTCAGCACCTCGGCTGCCATAATAGCAGCAGGGATGGGCCTGAGAGTGTGCAAGCATGGTGGTAAGGCATCTACCTCTGCCAGTGGCTCCGGTGATCTCATGGCCCATCTCGGAGTTGAACTGCTCAAGGTTAACGCTCAGACAGCACCATCTATCGTTGACAAGTCGCCTCTTTGTTTTCTCTTTGCACCTGCTTTCCACCCTGCCATGGGCAAAGTGGCACCCGTGAGAGCTCTCCTCGGCTTCCCCACCATCTTCAATATTCTTGGCCCTCTTCTCAACCCAATTCCTCTACGTGCTAGGATTCTGGGTGTCTACACCAAGGAACTGGGCCAGGTATACGCCGAGGCCGCACTGCTCATGGATGAGGCCAAGGGAAGAGTGGCATCCACCATGGTGGTTTGGGGTCATTGTGGCCTGGATGAAATCGCCCCTATCGGAAGTACCACTGTTTGGATTGTCGACCCCAAGACTAAGAATATTACAACTCAAGAGATACACCCAAGTGACTTCGGCTTGCCAGAGCACAGCCTTGACCTTGTGAGATCCGGCACTCCGGAGGAAAATGCAAAGGTTTTGAGGAAATTGTTGAATGGTGAGATGGGCGTTGAGGCAGGCAACCCATTGGTGGACTACATAGTGATGAACGCTGCGGCATTGGCAGTTGTCTCGGGTGACGCGAAGGACTGGTTGGAAGGTGTGAAACTGGCAAGGGAGGCCATATCAAGTGGTAAAGCGCTGCAGGCTCTGGACACTTTTGTCGAAGTTGTAAAGGAGATTTGACTACCACATGCTTTCTAAGTGCATCTGTAGCTCTTCTAAAACGGCCAACTACTAATATATATCAAGCATTAGACATATTTCTACTATGTGCATTTTCTAAACTATAGTATGCACATAAGTCTATCCAAACACAATAAAGCCTTGTTGAAACATACTGAACATACTCGATTAAGAGACTATCAGCATTATTGGTGTGATGGTCGTATCTGATCTATATTCACCGACAATAGTCAGCAGCTGGTATATGCACCCACCCTCCATCATGCATGATCACCATGGTAACCTCACCAAAGACTCCTGCATCGAGGGCGCGTAGTGCATCTGCCAATTTAGATTTTGTAAACAAACGAACACCTTAGACTCTCCTCCACATTAAACTTCTAACGCGTATCACCTAATATCATTTGCACCGAATGCATACGCTCCGATCTCACTGGGGAGGAAAAGTTAATGGTAAGCGAGCCGTTCAGGGACAAGTTGGATATTTTGGCGGGAAGTGGGTTGCAAAAGTGTTCAAGTGAAGGCACTGTTCTATCCCATTGGCTGCTGTTATTCCACCGAGCGGTGGTTGTTATAATAGCTAATTGACACATATTGGCCTCTGCGCAGAAGGTGCCCAAGTGGTATAGGTGCTCTAGAGTGGTAGTGTGCTAAAAGCTGGTTAGAGAGCTACCAATTTTGGGCAGCTAGTCATTTGCTTTCTTGACAATAACACAGCATCATATATCGAAGCGGTGCTGGTATTCTTGGGTTCTCTGACTCCCCTGATAATTGACGAGTGAATAAGCCACACACACACAGACACAGACACAGACACATATATTAGTGTTCGCATATAACATATCAGAAGAAGGAGGGCTCTCAATTCCATAATTGACATGTTTGGCCAGAGGCACCTGGTCGCAACACCAGGACATGCCCAGAGACGGCCCATATCCAAGATGGAATTCACTCCCATCGGTGCGACACATGGAAGGCCAGTGCAAGCGGCGACAATAATAGATGATGAAGGTGAAGGTGTAGCGAGACGAGGATCGCCTGTTCGCAAGCACTACATGAGGAAACAAGGAGGTGGCGGGCTGTCCCCTATCCCCCAGCATGGATTGGCTGGCTCATCGTTTGACCATACCTCACAGAGTTTTGACACCATCATTAGTGACGACAATGAGCTGAGACGGGCGCGGATATTCAGGGGTCGGGACATTTTGCCTGACAATTTCGATGACGTATTAGACGGTGAAGAAGTGGAACATCGTGGCAACAGTTTCCTCAACGGCGGGTCGAATCTTCTCAGACAGCAACAGGATAACCTCACCAGTCTCAAGGAGGAGAACATCAACCTCCGGGTTGAGCTTGCTGCTCTTAGGAATTACTTGGACGGACAGCCCAAAGATCACATAGAGTTGATCAACGAGAACATACAATTGAAGCAACAGGTGAGCACACTCTACCAGGAAACAGAAACACTCAAAGATAGCCTGCATGCCGAGAGAGAGAAGGAGAACATCATTCAATATGGTGATGATGGCAACAGCTCCATTGGCACCATCAGAGAATCCCTAGGCAAGGATTCTGCCAACAGATCCTTGGCTCGGGCGTCTGATGGGCTTGTGTCTGCACAGAACGAGGTCCTCCAACTGAAAGGAGAAATGGAGGATCTCCAAATGGCGAGACGCAAGCTGCATGAAGAAAATGATGATCTGAAACACCATAACGACCAATTGAATGAGCAGCTAGAAAGCGTCAAGCAGGCGCTCGACGCAGAACGAAACCGTGCAAATGAATCCCATGACGATCTTGCAGCATCCCATGAAGTCAGCCACACAAAGATAACACAGCTTCAAGACAGGATAGAGGAGTTGGACGAGCAGGTTTTTGAACTGCAGCGGAAACTGCAGACCCAGGAATACGAGATGGAGGAAAAGGATGATGTGGTAACCAACCAGAGGCTCCAAATCGAAACGCTCCGAAACAAACTGGATGAGGCGACAGAAGATATACATCACTCAGAGAGGTCTCGTTCCGTTGTGGAAGCTGAGAGGTCGCGTTTGGT
The DNA here is from genome assembly GCA_030567595.1 of Kuraishia piskuri. Taxonomy (NCBI): domain Eukaryota; kingdom Fungi; phylum Ascomycota; class Pichiomycetes; order Pichiales; family Pichiaceae; genus Kuraishia; species Kuraishia piskuri. The sequence continues at coordinate 157,657 of JAJLSM010000024.1, forward strand.
CAATGATAACAGTGGCGAGCTTGTGGCGCTCAAGGCTGAGGTGCAGAGTCTGAAGGAGGCTCAACAAGCGGACATGTTGGAGAAGAATAAACTACGGCATTCTGTTAGCAGACTGGAGAACGAGGTTTCGGAAAGAAAAGCATACATTGACTCGTTGGAACGGGAGTTGCAGTATATGAGGGACGATGTTGCCGCTGGTGAGCACACAACCAGCACAGATGGTTATGCTAGATCGACGGATTCATATCTTCAGGATGTCGAAAAAGACCGTAAGGAGTTGTATGAGCGTCTTGTAGAATACCGTGGTGAGCTCGAAGAGCTCGAAAGTTCCTTGACCTCAGCTACCGAGAAGGTGAACCAGTTGAACGATGCTGTGCAAGCGAAAGACGATGAGATATCTGCACTGACAACACAGCTACAGGGTGCCAAGTCGGATCTGTCATCGCACAGTTTGGCAGAGGCAGATACAAAGAGGAAATACGAGGTGGAGATGAACAAGCTAATAGAGGAGATTGAGAACCTCCAATATGAGAAGCGCAAGCTGAGTGCCGACCTCGAGGCTGCTGTTTCGCAGTCTCATCACGACGATTTCCTCCTTGACCAGGAATTCAGTAGGCTCTCGTTGAGGTATGATGATCTTCAAAGGGCCTATAACGAGGAGAGAAGCTTCCAGGAGAGACGTGAGGCAGAGATCGAGAGGCTCCAACGGGACTTCTCACAGAAGTACTCCGACAAAGAGCAGGAGGCCGAGAGATTGGAACGTGAAGTGAGAGAGCTCAAGAGAGCGAACAAGTCAGCTGCATTTGGCGAGGCCCAAGAGAAGGCAGAGATGGCTAAGCAGAAGGCAGACGCCGAGTGGAAGCTCAAGATGGCATTGCTGGAGCAGGAGAACATTAGACATGACTTCGAGCACAAGGTAGAGCTGCTGCAGAAGAAGCTGGAGAGTTCGATTATGAACAAGGATTCTTCGGGAGTGTTGACGAAGGCCATTGAAGCGCAGTTGGATGGTGCTCTCAGGGCCAAGGATGAGGCTTCTGCATTGTTGAGAGCAAAATCCGAGGAGCTGAAGGACCTGGAGTGGAAATACGACAATTCCCAGAAGGAAAAGAAGCGCATGGAGGAGACAATGGTATCTCTTGAGATGAGCGAGCAGAAGCTCCAGAAGGAGAATAAGAGACTGGATGGGAAGATCAAGACCCTCAGCGATGAGTTCACCAAACTCAAGCGTCAATCCGAGAAGCTGCACTCGGAGGCCTCTAAGTGGACGACATCTCACCAGCAAAATCTCGAACCATCCAAGGGCAAGTCACCTATAATGGATGACTCTCTTATCAGGTCGTATGAGGAGAAGCTTGCTTCAAGAGAGGCTGACTTCAACCAGCTTTCGGCTGAGTTCAACACGATGAAGAATGAGCTTCTCGATAAGTGTAAAGAACTGCGCACAGCCAAACGGGAGCTGAACGAAAGATTGGAAGAGACCACTGTGGAGCTGAGGTATGCCCAACAACAGCGTGCTCGTTCTCAACATTACTATCCTCCGTCACCCATTTCGCCCCATGGCGGTAGTAGCCAGGGGCTGCGCAGGTCAGGTGAGGATTTGGAGCAGCAACAGCAGTTGGTTGCGCTGCATGAAAAGCAGCTGCGTCTGTACCGCCTCAAGATGGATGAGCTCAACATGAAGCAGAACGATTTGATGTTTGCCAATACATACATGGCCAAGGCTCTTGCACGGGAGGAGATATGTGCAATGGAGAACATCCGCGCCCTCCAAAGAGCGAACGTTCGTGCAGAACACCCGTTGGTTTCGCCCAAGAGGATGCCGCCCACTTTCAAGGCCGTTGCCCTGACAGTGTTGGCATCTGTGAGGATGAGAAACCGGCTATTAGCGGCCCAGGAAAGGGAGAGCAAGATCACAGCTCTCAAGAGAGGAATACAGAGGGAGAGGAAAAGTATTGTGTAAATTAGAGAGAGGCATATATCTACAGGACTGTTGTTCATGATTGATTGTTTTTAGGTTTGTTTAGTTTTATTTCAGGCGGATATAATAGTGTACAATATGATACAAGAATGCATGCGTGATTGCTGTCTTGATACATAGGCCGCTGGGGCTTGACCATAGGTATTCAAGAGATCAGCTTCGTTGATGTGACAGGGATTTTTCTATCGTCTTCAACCTTGTCGTAAAGCCTTTTCTGTGAAAAATGACACTTGGTTAGCGTACATGGTAACGGGCGGACAGAGAGATGGACAAAAAAATACTCACGCTATGTAGTTCAGTTGCTCCAGCTTGGAGAATTCGCTCTCTAAGAGATCGCACTCCTTTAACAGTGACTTTGCGTCGTCAATGTGACGGCCTATCTCTTTGATATCGCCCTGGTAGTTCTCCTTTTGGACCGTGACGCTCTCTTGGGTTCTATCTGCCAACTAAAGAGTATGTTGTTAGCAAAATGAAGGTTGGGGATCTGACACGCGATTCTCACTCACCATTTTCACCCTATCTTGGATCTTGTACATGAGGTAATCAAACTGCAATGCCATCTGCTTCACTTGTAAAGGGTCATCCTCGTTGTCGGGCTCGGTAGTAGTCGTTGCGGTGGGGTGCCGGCTGTCAAGCTCTTCCACACCCTCACCACTTGAGACACGCGTGTGATGGCTAGCATGCTGAATATTATCTTCATACTGAGCATCATCGTTTGCACTTAAACTGGTTCGAGTATTCTCCCTGTCCACTAGCGAATCAGGATACTCATCCGCCAACGTGAACTGATCAGATGTCCCCAGGGAGGAGGTGCCAGTGGCTATGGTTGATTGAGGGCTCTCCATATTCAATTGCTCGCCACTATGGCTTCTTAACTGCGATTGTCGGTCACTTCACTGTCTCGGTGTCTGCTCTGAATTGTTGTCTTTGTTATATTTCTCTTTTCTGTGGCCATCATCAAATCGGTGGGCTTCTCATTGACTCACACCCGCGTATCGGTATCTTGATCTCTGCTTCACTCTCTGTTAAATTACCTGCATAAACCATCTCCACACTCCGCTAACCCACTAGTACGAAATATGCAGGCTCGGACTCCTCTGCCACACAACTCTCGGCCGGCCTACCACAGCCCTCCCACGCACATCTCCAAACGCAAACCCACTTGGGCAGCGCACCTTTCAACGTAACGCCCCTTATCGCTGGTGCAAAGGGAGAGACACAGTGCGTTCAGTACGCCAGTGGGCATGGCAAGGGGAGCTTGCAGGACGAGAGATGGGGGTGCGGGACAGGGGATGGGGGAGATTGGATGCGGGAGGGGGTGGCAGGCAGGTTGGAGGTGGGAGGTTGTGATGCTGTACGGAGGGGCAGCGAGGAGCGAGGAGGCCAGTGAGGAGTTGGGTGAGCATCTCGGGGGAAAGTGTAGAAGGGGTGAAATAACGAGTCAATGCGGTGAATTTCTCGATTAAGAGGTGATCATTTATAGTTTTCAGCATTGACAGCAGCAAGCTTTGAATTGTGCTTTTTGCCATTGTGGAAGATCTATTCCATATCCACAACCAGTGTATTCCACCTGACAGCATCGCTTCGTGTGGAGTGTGTGTTAGAGATAAAGACCTTCTCTGCTGGTGGGAGACCTTTTATATTATAGAGCTGTTGCACCATTTTTGTTTTGGTTGTTCACTCCGTGGTGCGACTTTTTTTTGCACATCGCTACATATACATATTTTTACTTTGATCGTTGCAATTGCCTCCATAGCCAGTGAATAATGTCCATCTATTCCATGCCGGGTGCCACCGGCAAGCTGCTCAGGAGAATCCGTAAGTATTTCCAAGGCCCATGAGGTGGACCACGGCACTAACCGTTATGATGGTCGTACCCAGTCGGAGTTGGGTTGATGGATTCATAACTCGTTTCACCTCCAACCACTTATCGGCATGCTAACTCAATCCCCATAGACCGTGCTTGCCGTCCAAGTCTCGAGGAGCCAAACGTTGCCCTCAATTTGGAGATCTGCGATCTCATCAATGACAAGCAGGGAAACCTGTAAGTACCTTTCAGCTTGAATGAATGCGGTGTAATTATGGTAATGAATGCCTTTACTAACTTCCGTGTGTGTGTTTTTTGCAGTCCCCGTGAGGCATCTGTTGCAATTGTAAGACTTATCAACAGCAAGGATGTGCAGGTTTCGGAGCTTGCTCTTATTGTAAGTATATTGGAGTATCCCCTATGATGAACTTTTTTTTGTTTTTGAACCTTTCTTAACTAACAACTTAGCTCTTGGATTACCTGGTGAAAAACTGTGGATATCCATTCCACCTCCAGATCTCCCGCAAGGAGTTCCTCAACGAGCTGGTTAAGCGGTTCCCAGAAAGACCCCCTCCAAGATACACCCGGACCCAGCGACTCATCCTGGGGGCAATCGAGGAGTGGACACAGACCATCTGTAAGACTTCGCGTTACAAGGATGACCTTGGGTTCATCAGGGACATGCACCGTTTGCTCACGTATAAGGGGTATGTGTTCCCTGAGTTGAAGGTGGAGGACGCTGCCGTGTTGAATCCAAGTGACAACCTCAAGTCCATCGAGGAAATCCAGCGTGAGGAGAGGGTAGCACAGTCTGCCAAGTTGCAGGAGCTGGTGCGTCGCGGGAGACCGCAGGATCTCAAGGAGGCCAACAAGCTCATGAAGATCATGTCAGGGTTCCAGGATGACAAGTCCCTCGAGGACACCAAGCAGAAGGTTGCCGGAGACCTCGACAAGCTGAGGCGCAAGGCTGATATCTTCAACGATATGCTCAACACCTCGACCAACGTGGGCCGTGTCGACCCAACCGATGAGACCATCGTCGAGCTGTACGGCGCACTCAAGGTTGCACAGCCCAAGATCCAGACCATCATCCAGGAGGAAAACGATGACCCTGAGGCCGTCACCAAGCTTCTCCAGTTGAACGATCAGATCAATGCTCTTCTTGAGAGGTATACTTTCCTGAAGGATGGCGATGTTGCCAATGCTGCAAAGGTGAAGGGTTCAGGAGGAGGAGGAGGTCTCAACCTGATAGACTTTGACGACGATGACGACAACAACGCCTCAGACTCCGGTGCCGCTGGTGGTGCTGAGGGTGCTGAGGGTGGAGCCAACGATCTTGTTGCTGATCTGCTAGGCGATTTGGGCTCGCTTTCTTTCTCCAATACGGCCAATACCAATGGTGCTGGTAGTTCCTCTTCGGGCCTTACAGCAGGTGGATTTGGCCTCGGTGGCTCTATCCTGCTTGGATCTCCACCCCCACAGGCCCAGCCTGGCCTGTCTGGTTCTCGTCCTCAGTCTCCTGGGTTCGACAACCTTTTGTCTGCGCAGCCTCTTTCGGATCTGTTGTCTGGTCCGCTCCAGTCAGCCCAGCCAGCCCAGCCGGCTCAATCAATTGCAGCACCAGTCCCTGCTTCTGCTAAGGGCCTGGATCCATTTGCCTTTGATTTCTCGAAAATGTCTTCTCCATCAACCCCAACTCCACAGCAGCCCCGTGTTCTGCTCCACCAGTCGGCTGCATTGAAGGTTGAGTACCAGGTTGTCAACGCTGCAACCAGCCCTGTATCGGTCAAGTTCTTCTATTCCAACCTTTCTCTGAATGCCCTCTCCAGCTTCCAGTTTTTGGTAGCAGTCCCAAAAACCTTTGAGCTCACTCTGTCTCCACAGTCTAATAATTATCTTGGACCAATGGCCACCGACGGCATTGCCCAAGAGGTGAAGGTTGCCAAGAGACAGGCCGATGGTGCCGTGTTGCCGGTCAAGATCAAATGGAAGTGCAACTACGCAGTCAACGGTTCTAGCACCGAGGAGGCCGGTATCAGCACGTTGGGTTAGCCGTTGAAATAACACACTTTTTCCAAGCTAGTTGCATATCGCTTACCGTGCCAAAGAGTTTTGTTTCTTGTTGTTGTCGTTTCGGTTACTTTATTTCCGTAGAAGTCAAATGTACTTTATTCAGTGTCATTTCACTCTACCGTAGTAGGCCTCCTTGGTGTTACTGGTGTATCTACGCTTTGCAGAGTGCGCTATTCATTAATCAGCATTTGTATGCTTTATTACAATGTACAAAAGGGGATCGCTATCCCCATAGCCAGAGGCGCAACGCACCATATCCCTTACCAAAGTCTGCACGTCACCTCGTCTTCATATATATATTACACTTCTATTTCTTCTTATTTCCTGTATCTCTGGGTGATGCATTGTTCACCTGATTCATGTTTGGCGATTGAGAAGCAGAGACTCTGTTGTTTCCAGGAGAACGTGCAGCTGCCGCTGCTGCTTGGGCCTGTGCTTGGGCTGCTTGGGCTGCCAGTTGGCGTTGCTGTAATTGTTGCCTTTGGGCAGGTGTCAAAGCAGACAGGTTGGCCGTGCGCATCTGAGGTGATGAAGAAGGCGTGGATCTGTTTGCTGTGGCAGTTGCAGCCGCATTCTGCTGCTGCTGCTGGAGCAGCAATTGCTGTTGTTTCTGGTACTGCTGCTGCATTTGGAGGTTCTTCACCAACGCGATCTGTTTCTTCTGCTGAGGGGTCAAGTTGGGGTTCTGTGCCAGCGCCGCAAGGTTAGCAGCAGTCAGCCCTTGCAGCGAGGCGGCAATCTGAGGATTGGCTGTGAGAGCGGATAGCTGAGGGCTTGGTACTGTCCCATAGCCCACAGCGTTCACCTTTGCACCGGCTGCTGCTGTTGCGGCTGTCTGTGGTGTTGCACCAGCCACTCCAGTCGATGGCAGCGCTATCTGTCCTGGAGCAGATGCCGATACACCTGGAGTCCCAGGCTTAGCAACTCCCGCCGCAGCAGCTGCTGCTGCCGCATTTCGCTGGTTCTGTGCCTGTTGTCTTGAAGCAAGGTAGGACGCCGCCAATTTGGTGACCTGATCTTTGGGCAAATTGGGGTGCTGCGTCTGGATCTGGTTAATCAGAGCAGAAACCTGAGCAGTCGGGAAGTTGAACCGTTTGGCTGCGGCTGCTCCATTTGCGGCAAAAGAACTTGCAGCATTACCATCTGTGGAAGCATCACCGCCCGCCTGGACGTATTGGCCTCTTTGAAGAATTGCTGCCCCATTGGCAGCACCGGCACCAGCACCCACAGCAGAGGCAGAACGGTTGCCCAGGGCAGCAGTACCTGCCGCACCTCCTGCACCTTGCGCTTGAGCCGCTGCGGCCTTCTGCATCATCTGCCTCTGTCTCTGGATCTGGATCAACTGCTGAAGCTGCTCGTTAGTGTATGGGGTGCCATTAGGCGTTGTTGGACGTCCAGGTAGCTGGCCCTTTTGGAGAGGGGCCCGTCCACCAAGTGCGTGTGCAGACCCAGCTGCACCGGGAATGCCAGCAACACCAGGGACACCCGCTGCTACACCGGCTGCGGCACGTCTTTGAAGGTTGGCCTGGGCTACCGCAACCGCCGCTGCAGCATTCCTTCCACCAGCTCCTGCAGCAGCAGCGACGGCGGCATTTCTCTGCGCCTGTTCCAAGTGGGCTCTCTGAGCAGCAACACTGCCTCCCGCACCACCAGCTGCAGATCCTACACCTGCACCACTACCCACAGCAACTGCAACTCTACCTCTGCCATAGGTGCCATTGGACTTCGTCTGGTGCATGTATGCCTCCTGGATGGCCTTATCTCTCTCAAACTTCAACCTCGAGAGGTCTGCAGGAGAAGGTGCCTGAGGCACCTTGTCATCTGCCTGAGCTCTCCTTGCCTGCGAGTTCGGTTTAGGTGCATTCTCTCTTTTCTTCATGCACTTACGCATGGCATCAAACATTGAGCCCCATCTCAGCCTTCTGTGGCCTCTCTGGATAGATTCCAGGCCAACACCCAAAGGTGAGATTCTCCTCTTGGTGGTGGTTTGAGCCTTGTGGGCGGCCTCGAGCCATTCCTGTGCCACTTGGGCATACACGCCCTTCATATCAGAAAAGTGAAACTTGTCGTTCAGCTGGATATACCTCTCAAAGCACTGCCATGGAGTACGGCGCTCGATGTTGGAGGTGTAGCTTCTCGTTGGGCGGGGGGCAAGGTGAACGGCGATTATGTCCCAATTGAAGGCATACTCTGTGACATACCGTATAAGGAGTTTGTCATCCTGTGGGAGCCAGATGGTGGGGGTACGCAGGTCGAGATTCTTGAGCGATGGAGGCGAAGGTGGTTTCAAAAAGTTAAACCTCCTATGACTTGAAACGCCAAACAAACCCTTCTGGAAGCCAATGCTACCGCTCTTGATCTCCTTCTCCTTCTTGAAGAGGAGCTTGAACCACAAATCATCTTCCTCCAAGGGCGACAACAGCGTCGAAACCGCACTAATACTAGGTGGGGCCGCAGAGAAGATCTCCGAATGAAGACGGTCAGATCCATCTGTAGTGGATGCACTGGAAGCCTCCTCCACTGGCTTATCCATTTCTTCTGTCTTTGATGGGGGCTCAATTGCCAATGGAGCCTCAAAGGGAGTGAATAAAGGAAGAGACTCGATAATATGCTGATCACGTGAGGTAAATTCATCCATCGAGGCATACAACCTGAACGGCTGCCTGAAGTTGGGAGAGGCGGGGGATGATTTGGGTGTGGGAAGAGACTCAGCAGCAATGGAGAGCAGCCCTGGACCTTCAACTGGCTTCTTGGATATATCCAATAGGTCAGCCACATCAACAGAGGCAGGTTCTGAGGTACCGCTCTCCTGGGGAGGTGTGGTGACCAAATCATTCCTTGGCTTTGCCTCTGGCTTATTATCCTGCACGTTGTCCTTCTCGGCATCATCCTCCTGATTATCCTCTTCCGCATTGTCATCCTGAGCATCGGGTATGTCCAACATCTCCTCGTCCTCGTCATCTTGTTGCTCATCAGCTGCGTCACCGTCTTCGACTTGAGCCTTCTCCTTTGATTCATCAACAGGTTCAGGCAAAAACTTGATGGGCGCTCTCTTCACGCACGAAGCTTCTTTGCCGTATGTCCAGTAATCCATCACAGACTGTGCTATGTAGTACGATTGCACCATCTTGAACTTGCGCTCTTCCTTGAAATCAGTGGAAAGCCATTTCATCTCCGCTAGCAGGTTGTTCCAGTGTGTAGCACCACCACCTATCGTGAAAGGATCCACGTAGGGCTTTGGCTGCCTGAGAGACCATTTTTTCTGGCGTTTGAGCTCTTCTATGCGCGAGTACAACACAGCCATCTTGCCTTCCAACAGAGCACTTTCAAAGGCATCGGTGGTCAACACCTTGTGGGTTCGCAGTATTAGCTTTATGAGTGGCAGTGTCTGCGTGAGGTAATACAACTCTGTCAGAGAGGATGCATCAGCAACCTTATGTGGGAGATTGTCTGGCATGAGCAGAACCAGCAGCTGGTTGATATCTGCCAAGTCAATGTCCAGATCTCGCTTTCCCTTCTCGTCAGCACGGATGAGACCGTTTTCCAGATCCTGGAATCTGATGAGCGTCGAAAGAGTTGGTGCCTCGTCCTCGGTGGCCTCAATGTGTCTCTCCGTCAGTACCACCGAGCTGGCTGCTCTGCCATTGCCAGATGTCGACTGGGTATTAGAAGGCCAGCTCTCGCCGCCCTGTTGCGGGTTTATCTGCGGTGTTGCGTTCTGTGCCTGTGTTGTTGATGATGGCTGTGCTGTGGCTACATGTTGATCCTTGGTCTGTGTTGTTGTTTCTGTGGGGGGGGCTTGCTGTGGTATAGATGGTTGGCTGTCATTCAACTTTTGGAGCTTTGCAGGGTGTTCCTCATCAACAACCCGGGAACTGGCACCGCCCGTTTGTGTAGCAGCAATAGTTCCTGCTGCTTCTGCTACTGTTGTTGTTGATGATGCAGGCGCAGAAGCAGGCGCCACACCTGGGATTGCGGGCTGTGTTCCATTAACAGAGGTCTTGGGCCTCTGCTGCGCCTGCTGCTTGTCACCAGTCAATGTCGATATAGAAAACTCCAAACCATTCTCTAGGTCGTTCTTCTCCAGAAAAGCCATCAACTTTTCCTCAATCTGTAGTACTTGGTCATTCGAGATGGGCAACAACGGCAGTCGCGAAACACAGTATAGCTCTGCCAGTTTCCGTTTACGTGCTTTCACTATATCGCTACACCTCTGCCGCCTCCTTTCTATGGCTTCTAGCCGCACTCTATCCATTGTGATCTGCTGCTAAAATGTGGTTTGGTTAGTATATGAAGACGCCATGACAATCACACCTTGCGCGCTATACTCACACCTTTACTGTCGGTTGCCATTGCGGTGTATGTTCGCTATGAGTGGTATGAACAGTTATTGCTGCAATATCAACCCTGTTAGGGCTGTGTGTGTCCCCACGTGTAGAAGATGGAACTTTCCACGCAGTCTGTGGAGATTACCCCACGATGTTCACCAAACCGAAACGCGTTCTATTCCAAACTGTCGATCTGACCTCTTTATTACTCCCACTGCTATACAATGGTTACACTGACAGTTTGAGTTTGGTCTCTCTAACAACTTCTCCACTGTGTGCTTGTCGTGGTCGGTGTGTGTGTGTGTGCCTATGTGGTGTGTAGATGTCGTGTCTATACCATGAAATTATGTGTGCTGGCTGGTATCTATCTAAGAGAGTGTAGCAGGTGCCCGCGCTCTGGGTGGAATATAAAAAAACAGAGGGCCAATCAATCAAATAAAAGGAATCCCCTTAATTTCTTGTCCTACTATCAGCATGTCTCAGCACCTTTCCGATGGTTGGTATATTTGTAGATCCCAAAACGGTACACCTCCCTGCCCACTCACGGTGTGTGCGTGGAGGCTCCCGTATGTTTTTTCCGAGCCGAATTTGTCAGTGGGCGGCAGAATACGCGGCGAGTGGTTTAGCATTCGCACTACTTTACAGAAGTGCTCAACACGCACGGGGTATATTTCAGTGACTGACATGTCTAAGAATAGTATTGAGTTTCATGATAACGAGATCTCTATTAGAATTAGATATCTATTTTACAGTGTAGTAGGAAAAATGCCGATCTATGAGAACCAAGATACAGAATCAAGACAAGACTGACCTCGATATAGCGGGGACCCAGTTTGCATCTTCTGACAGCTCCACGCTCCTTATTTACCTCGCTCTACCAGCAGCTGAGCCTTTCTCTTCCATCTCCTGCTCCTCGTAAACTTGTTGATTGTGTCTTGAGTATCTGGCTGGTCCCATGAATTGCTGTAAAAAATCCACCCTTCGTCATTATCCTCAGTCCCGTACTTGTTATACAGATCGTATTTGGCGGTATCCACCCCATCCCTCCCAAAAGTCGGGTCAACCTTCCACGACTTGTCTATCCAACTCCACCTGTAGGTTGGAAAAACTAGCTTGGGTAATTCGGGAAAGGCAAACTTGTCAGGAGGTTGCGACTCTTCTAATGACTCGTTTGTGAAAGCATGCCTATCAAATGGTAGCATATACGACAACCACCCCATCCCCACCCAGCGTCTCTGGTGTTCAAGTATCACGAACTCAACCACGTTGGACTCTAGGGCATCAGACACCCTGGATTTCGATATGATCTTGAAGTCAAATAGAGAGGCAGATGACAAGTGGACGCTCTGGTCATCAGTAGTTGAGAATTCCAACCCAGTAATTACCATAGCTGCCTGTCTGACATATGAGCTCCTCCAAAATAGCCTCCTCGTAGCCGTGACCCAGAATGAAAAGTGCGTTAGCGGAACAACCACAACGAGAATCAGCACCAATTGGTAGGATATCACTTTCCTCATCACTATGATGTACACCGGTGATAACAACAGGCAGCTAACAGATATCTTGAGCCACTCAATGCCTTTGAACCTCTTACCCATCTTTAGCGGGTGCATGAGCATCTCCGTCCTGGTCGACACGTTGGCCATGGTATTCAGAATCTCCTCCAGAGTGGGAGGCTCCTGCGCATGCTGCACAATGAGAAACCACGCAAAGCAGCAAAAGCCCCCCACGAGCAGCACCGGTGTCACCAGTGATGAAATGAGCCACCAGTATCGCACCAAAACCACATAGCTGCTGATCACCAAAAAGTTGAAGTATGGGTCTTCGTTGGTCCACGTGACAAACGCAAGCAGCTTGTCCAACAGCAAGAGGAATGGATATATGCCGCTAAGCGACGAACTCACCGTCGGTGAGGTGGACTGCAACAAAGACGACCCAGGCAAGGACGATTTCCCCACACCGGTGGACCTTGGAGTGAACTTCGCCCTTACGATCTCCACCCCATCCCCTGCGGAGGAACCCTGATCAACTGCTGGCCTTCCAGACATGTTCTCTTCAATGTATGAGTGGGATGCAGTGCATTCATGGTCGAGGCAAACATCGACAATCGTTCAATGAAGCTATGAGGTTTTCCTCCATTATTTACAATATATGGATGCTCCCCACCAGTCAAAATGTGGCATTCCACCTCCTCCATCTAGCTCCTCGAGCGTTTCCCACTCCACATAGCCCCCACGCACCATAGTCTATCTACCCGCGTCTTCTTAACCCGCAAGCAGACTTTGTGGAGAAGAGTCGTGCGCCAAATGCTCCTACCAAGAAGAACGCTCGCTGTGCCTACAAAGTGTACAGTCCCTGTTGGCCCGTATAGTGGCGGATCTCGTCGCGAGATGGCAGCAGCATGCGCAATGTTGTGCATAGAGATACCCTGGAGAGAGTGAGGTGTGGGTGTGGGTAATGATGATTGAAGCCAATGAATGTTTGCAATGAACGTTTGATATATTTGTCAGATATAGGAGATCGGTGTTATTAATTGGTCTTACCGCATCTGGTATACACTTGGCATCACTGTACCTGGTGTTGTTTATCCATCCATATATACTATTCACTCGCACAATGTCAGCTAATCCCACTACACAGCAACAGCCAGCAGGTGTGACGCCAGCAGCCGCTCCCGAAGAGGAGGCGGCCAAGGTGTTCAAGGCGTTGGAGGAAGATGATGAATTTGAGGATTTCCCAGTGGAAGGTACGTAAGGTGTTGTGTGTTTTGCGACTCCGTTTGCCTCATACTAACTGCAGTTAGACTGGTCAGCAGACAAAACCGCTGCAAGCGAGCAGGAACACCTATGGGATGAGAGCTGGGACGACGACGATAACGACGACGACTTTACAAACAAATTGAGGTGTGTATGAGTTTGCGTGTATATATATAAAAAAACAAGCCGTTTTACTAACAAGTATTGCACAGGGAGGAGCTCAACAAGGGCGAGGCAAGTGCCTAAGCGACGTGGAGGAAGGGAAGATAAGAGACAGAGCGCATAGTAATTGATACTCATGGAATGAAGCGTGTAATATTGTCACCAGCAAAGTAGTCGGATAGCACACGAAAGAGAACCTCACGGCTTTTGCTTATCCGGTTGGTTGGAGAATCCTACTATCTATGGCAGAGTGAGGAAAGGAAAGGTGTGTATGATTTATAAATGACAAATGAAAACAAACATTTTATAGATTACTCGCTCTATATAATTTGCTATCGGTGCATATGTAATCACTATTGGAATTTTTGCATTTACGATTTTTCTTTTAATATTACTAGTTTTGAAGCTCTTCTCTCGAGAAATTCAATCTCCTTTTGCTCTCTAAATTTCAAGATGAGATAATTCTATAACCAAAACACTTTGGCTATGTGGATTTGCAGATTTTTTCAAAGATATTTTACTTTTACAAAGATATTTATATTCAAGATAACTTATATATATTATCCACCATATTGAATTTCACTTACCCCCTCGGAACTCGCCCTGCCCCACCGTTTCTCAGTGCTAACTTAACTGTCCAATCTCTCCCTACACCATGCACCTTCATAGTAAGTCCACTGCCTTCTCCCAGTATGTCCCCGGCACCTCTGCCCGTGAAGTACACATAAGCCAGGTTAGCAGCCCCGCAGCCCTTTCACAGTGGCGACGGTCCACCTCCCACTGAGTAGCCGTATTCACCGCCGCACGCCCATATTATCGTGGAAGGCGAGCGATTCAGCACTGTGGAGTGAACAGAGGGATGAGCGAATGAGTGAATGGCGGGAGAGTTAAAGATAGGCCGGGAGGAGTCCAATTGGTTATCACTATTGGTTGATATATACACAGATTTTAAACATTGGTTTTTCGCGATTGCTGAGTTGCCGAGTATAAATATATTAGCAATTGTTGAAGTTGGTAGATATTAGTGATCATTGAATTGTTTGCGGATCCTTAAGTGGCCACTATTGATTGATTGAACAGAGGAGGCACTCTCGAGACGGCAAAGAACACCACTCCCACCACACACACACATACATACACTACAGACCATACATCACAATGTCCACACTCGAAGAGCTTGACAGAGATAACCAGGAGCCTGAAATTGATCAGGAGATCCTCGAGAGTTCCAACAACGACATCATCAACAGAGCCAAGATGCTGGACGTGGAGATCAAGCTATTCCGTTCAGAGCTGTTGCGGTTGCAGTACGAGAAGACCTCCATGCTGGCCAAGATCAAAGACAACAAAGACAAGATTGCAAACAACAAGCAGCTGCCATACCTCGTAGGAAACGTTGTAGAGCTTCTGGACATGGAGGCGGAGGAGGACGCTGCCGAGGAGGGTGCAAACATCGACCTGGACTCAACACGCGTTGGCAAGTCTGCCGTTGTCAAGACTTCAACGCGGCAGACGGTGTTTCTACCGCTGATAGGATTGGTTGACCCGGAAACGCTCAAGCCGGGTGATCTCATCGGTGTCAACAAGGACTCCTACCTCATCTTGGATGCTCTTCCAGCAGAGTACGACTCGCGTGTGAAGGCCATGGAGGTTGACGAGAAACCAACAGAGACCTACGCGGACATCGGTGGTCTGGACAAGCAGGTGGAAGAGCTCGTGGAGGCCGTTGTGCTACCCATGCAGCAGGCCGACAAGTTCAAGAACCTCGGCATCAAGGCCCCCAAGGGTGCTCTCATGTACGGCCCCCCAGGAACTGGTAAGACCCTGCTGGCGCGTGCCTGTGCTGCTCAGTCCAATGCCACTTTTTTGAAGCTCGCCGCCCCACAGCTCGTGCAGATGTTCATCGGTGATGGTGCCAAGCTTGTGCGCGATGCCTTTGCCCTGGCTAAGGAGAAGGCCCCAACCATCATCTTCATCGATGAGCTGGATGCCATTGGAACCAAGAGATTCGACTCCGACAAGAGTGGTGACAGAGAGGTGCAGCGTACCATGTTGGAGCTTCTGAACCAGCTGGATGGTTTCGGTAGCGACGACAGCGTCAAGGTGTTGGCCGCCACCAATAGAGTGGACGTGCTGGACCCGGCTCTTTTGAGATCTGGTCGTCTCGATAGGAAGATTGAGTTTCCTCTCCCAACTGAGGAAGCCCGTGCCCAGATCCTCCAGATTCACGCCAGAAAGATGACCACTGACGATAGCATCAACTGGCAGGAACTGGCCAGATCCACAGATGAGTTTAACGGTGCCCAGCTTAAGGCTGTTACCGTTGAGGCTGGTATGATCGGATTGAGAAATGGCCATAATGTCATCAAGCACGAGGACTTTGTTGAAGGTATTGGAGAGGTGCAGGCTAGAAAGACCAAGAGTGTGTCGTTTTACGCTTAGTCGTATGTAGAAGCAGAATCAAAGAAAGTAGTACATCACATAGTATACAATTTTCACATTCAATCATAATAGTATATCTTGCCACTGAGCCCACTCATGGCTACTCTACTGGTCTCTTGAGGGTGTGCTTCAATGCAGCTGATAGCAGTGCCACTGCTTTCCACCTTGAGCTTGCTCACCATCCGACAGCTCTTCCAGTCCCAAAACACCGCATTACCGTAGTTGTCTCCACTCATCAGAATCTTGCCATCTGGCGAAAAGGTGATGCCGATTCCGAACCCAGCACAGTTGTGGCCCTGAAAGAATTTCTTCTTATTCCTCCTGAACTTGTCCTTGGCACCGAAAACAACGATGGAGTTATCCATGCTCTGTGCTGCCACATATTTCCCGCTTGGATGCAGGGCAACACATGGCATGGAGTGCTGCGACGGATCCGCTATGAACTTTATGGGGACATTCACCTGCCAGTTCCACACACGCAGTGTCTTGTCATCAGAAGAGGTCATGAACTTGCGATTGTCGTCCACAAACGTGATGCTGTTGATGGCACCGAGGTGGTGGTCGTAGGTCTGAACCACCTCACTCGTACGCAGGTCAAAGTGCTCAATCTTCTTGTTGGTTAACCCAACCAAAAACTCGTTCTGGTTGCCTTCATTCGGGTTGAATTTGACCACATTGGGGAGTGCAGATAGACGTGTCTTCCATTTGCACTTACCAGTTTCCGTATCCCAGAGCTTGACATACCTGTCGTAGGAGCCACTCAAGAACTCGCTTCCGGAATTGTTGAAATGCACATCCTTGACCGCCTTGGTATGGCCGAAAAACCCTCGTAACAGCTCCCTCTTGTGGTAGGCATCGTACAGCAGGATCTTATTATCATTACCACAGGAAAGAAGCAAGTGACCCGTTCTAGGGATGAACTGTAGTTTGTTGGTTCCATTGTGATGGCCATCCCATACATGTATCTGTCGTTTAGGCACAAAGCACTCCTGCGAGCCCGGTTCTTTGTTGAGATTGACCTCCAGGTCCTGCGGTGCGTGCATGTACGATCTCCCCAGATAGTCTGTCTCTGAGGCACCATAGAAAGTTGTAGATTCATATTCTTTGACAACAGGTACAGCAGCAACGGCCTTCGGCACAGCATGCGAACTTTCTTGAGTCTTGTCAATTTCTTCGTCCGTTTCCGAATAGTATTCGCCATCACTACTGCTTTCTGATTTGTAACTTGCCCACGGTCCTTTGTATGAACCTTCCCCTGTTAACACGCTGGCATCGCCTTTTTGTTGTCTTCTCTTTTTCATGCTTTCCGCCTCATGGATCCTAAGTCTCTCGTCATCCTCATCTGCAGCTGTTGAGATCACATCATGTCTCCTCTTCCCAAGCTTGAACTCTACATCGTCAAACGCAACTTTCTGAATGTATCCTGTGAGTCCCTTGGTGACTTTAGGACCGTAATCATGTGTGACTGTTTGTACGCCAGAAAGTGAATCGACTGTAGCTGTGTCTGGCGGATTTATCCTTACCAATGACTTTGGCAGCTCGGGGAGATGGCTTGAAGGTTCTGCTTCGCT
Source organism: Kuraishia piskuri (assembly GCA_030567595.1). Classification (NCBI taxonomy): domain Eukaryota; kingdom Fungi; phylum Ascomycota; class Pichiomycetes; order Pichiales; family Pichiaceae; genus Kuraishia; species Kuraishia piskuri. The sequence continues at coordinate 174,774 of JAJLSM010000024.1, forward strand.
GCCTGAATCTGAGGAGTATCCAGAAACCAGGGGCATGATGATTACTACTGGGCGCAAAGCTTGGAGTCAACAAGCTTCATGTAATAGAAAGCACAAAGAAAACCACACTAACTTTCACCTACTACCCCATACTTGACTCAATATTCCACTTTCACTTCTTTATCGGTAACCTCATCTCTTCACTGTGTGTGTGCCATGCCCCATTTTGGGCAAGCTCATCAGCGATATGCATGGTCGCCCAAATAGGGCAATGGAATTTTGAATTTTTTTTAGAGAGGGCAGATATGCTGTGATTAAAGGTGCAAACAGGATAAGGAACAAAAGAGGGTGCAATTGAAAATCCAACCTGCCTGAATTAAATACCATCATTTACGTTTGGCATATATCCACAACATGAGCAAGAGAAGAGCTGAAGAGGAACAGAGTGACTCCGATATCGACGTGAGTTCTACCGATGAGGAAGAAGTTGACCAGGAAGAGAGCGAGGGAGAGGATATCGTTAACGTTGACTTTGACTACTTTGACCTCGACCCCCAGATTGATTTCCAGGCAACCAGAAACCTCTTGAGACAGTTGCTGGGAGAGGACTCTGTTCTGTTTGAGTTATCTTGGTTTGCCGATCTAATCCTCAAGGACAACCATGTTGGCACTGCAGTGAAGACGGACGGCAAAGAGAGCGACCCGTTCTCTCTGCTGTCTGTGGTGAACATAAGCGGTAATATTTCGCAGAAGCCTGTTCAAAAGCTGGTAGAGTATATATTTGAGAAGACATCCAAAAAGACATCTTTTAACCTGGCACTGAGACAACTGCTGTCTGCCAGTTCCAAGTACAAGACTGGTCTCATCATAAGCGAGAGACTGATCAACATGCCATTGGAGACCGTCCCACCCATGTACAAGATGCTTCTTGAGGAGATGGAGAAGGCCGAAGATGCACGTGAGAAGTACGAGTTTGATTTTTTCATCGTGATATCAAAGGTGTACAAGTTGGTGGCCTCGGTGGTGGACAAGGAGTTGGAGGAGGAGGAGGAGGGCTCCCGCAAGTCCAAGAAGAGCAAGAAGGGCCCCGAGGATGCCCCTGAATGGGACTACTTCCACTACGAAGACATGGTTCTGGAGGAGAACGCAAAGTTTCACGGCTACTTTGACTACACCAACAAAACCCAGGAGGCAGACTCCAGAAGAGTGTTCAACGACTATGGTCTGGAGCCAAAGCTGAGCGTGATGCTCCTGGATAAGAACCAGCTCGCTAAGTCTGCCAAGGAGATGGAGGAGAAGTTTCCACCTTTTTGAATAGGAGTTACCGATAACCTGTATAATAGAATGATATGTATATATATAATATATATTTAGTGAGAGTGTATAGTAGGGAATATCTACTCTTTCTTTAAATAATCTTAGCGGCCAAAGACCACACTTACCCCAACTATCTCAAGGGTTTACTGCGATATACATCTCTCTCTCTCTATCTATACTTACCCGGCCTGATCATAATCTCTCTCTCTCTTCCTCCACGCTTCCTCTTCCCTCCATGCAATCTGCAGTGGGATGGACACTACCAAAAAAATTGGGTTGAATTTTCTAAAGGCATCGCTTATACGCAGCTGTGCCAAAAAGAGAGTGAAAGAAGAGAGATCTGAAAATTGATCCGTGACCAAAAGGTGGGAAGCTCGGGCGAGCAGTAGGCCAGTTGAAAACAACAGTCAATCTTTATTCCGAGGCACTGTTTGAGTGCTACGGCTATTACTATAGTGCTCCTTGCAAAAACAGGTGCTAGCTTTTTTCAACAATGAAGGAGGTGGTTGTGGATGTTGCACCAAAGTGCATCAAGGGCATTGAGTTCGGAGTGCTCTCTGCACAGGACATTGTGGCCCAGTCGGAGGTTGAGGTCTCCACGAGGGATCTGTTTGATCTGGACAAGGGAAGAATACCGGTGAAAAAGGGTGCCCTGGATACCCGTATGGGTATATCTGCAAACACCTCAGAGTGTGCTACATGCAAGGGTAACCTTGCCTCCTGTCATGGTCACTTTGGCCACATCAAATTGGCACTCCCAGTTTTCCACGTGGGATACTTCAAGGCGATTTTGCAGGTCCTCAGCACCATCTGTAAGAGTTGTTCAGGGGTGTTGTTGGATGAAAATACAAAGAGACAGTTCCTCTCTGAATTGAGGCGACCAGGACTGGATAACCTCAGGCGCATGAAGATACTCAAAAAAGTACTCGATCAGGCAAAGAAACAGAGGAGATGTCTGAAATGTGGCGCCCTCAACGGTGTTGTGAAGAAGGCGGCCGCAGGTTCTGGACCTGCTGCTCTTAAAATCGTACACGATACCTTCAGATGGATCGGCAAGAAGGGTGCTGCTGAAAAGTTCAAGTGGGACGAGGATTTCAAGAGGCTGCTCACCACCAATCCAGATCTCGAGCGTTTTGTTAAGAGGTGTTTCGATGATCTCAACCCGCTCAAGGTGCTAAACCTCTTCAAGCAAATCACGCCAAGCGACTGTGAGCTTTTGGGAATAGACTCCTCTAAAGGTGGACGGCCAGAAATGTATATCTGGAGGTACTTGCCAGCTCCACCCGTGTGTATCAGACCATCCGTGGTGATGTCAGACACAAATACCTCCAACGAGGATGACCTTACAGTTAAGCTTACCGAAATCGTGTGGACATCCAGCGCCATCCGTGCGGGTATAGAGAAGGGACTATCGATAAATAACTTGATGGAGCAGTGGGATTACCTACAGTTGGCAGTGGCAATGTACATCAACTCTGATTCTGCAAGCCCCTCAGCTCTTCCATCGGCGTCTGGTGGTGCTAAATCCAGCAAACCAATAAGAGGTTTCTGTCAGAGGCTGAAGGGTAAGCAGGGACGTTTCAGAGGTAACCTTTCCGGTAAGCGTGTGGATTTCTCCGGAAGAACGGTCATTTCCCCCGATCCAAACTTGGCCATTGATGAGGTTGCTGTTCCAGATAGGGTGGCCAAGGTGTTGACATATCCAGAGAGAGTCACCCGCTATAACAAGGCCAAGCTGCAGCAGCTGGTGATCAATGGTCCAGACCAGCACCCCGGTGCAAACTATGTGATGAAACGAAACGAGGATGTCAAGCGTAACCTGAGATATGGTAACCGTTCCAAGCTGGCCAAGACGCTCGCCATTGGTGATGTTGTGGAGAGACACATCGAGGATGGTGATATTGTCCTGTTCAACAGACAGCCTTCGCTGCATAGACTCTCCATTCTCTCCCATTATGCCAAGATCAGGCCTTGGAGAACCTTTCGTCTCAACGAGTGTGTGTGTACGCCATATAATGCCGATTTCGACGGTGATGAAATGAACCTGCACGTTCCTCAAACAGAGGAGGCTCGTGCGGAAGCCATTAATCTGATGGGTGTTAAGAATAACCTGCTTACCCCTAAGTCTGGAGAGCCAATTATTGCCGCCACACAGGATTTTATCACAGGTTCCTACTTAATCTCCCACAAAGACTCCTTCTACGACAGGGCGACGTTTGTACAGCTGCTGTCGATGATGTCTGATGGAGATCTCCAATTCGACCTGCCTCCTCCCACAATCTTCAAACCTGTATATATGTGGACGGGTAAACAGGTGTTCAGCTTGCTGATCAAGCCCAACAGGCACTCCAAGGTGCTCATCAATTTGGATGCCAAGAACAAAACTTTTGCACCACCCCCACCTGGGATGCCAAGCGAGATGTCTGCAAATGATGGTTTTGTCATCATTAGGGGTTCCAAAGTCCTTTCTGGAGTGATGGACAAGTCCACTTTGGGTGACGGTAAGAAGCACTCTGTGTTCTATACGATTCTCAGAGACTACGGCCCAACGGAGGCTGCCACTGCCATGAACCGAATGGCCAAGCTATGTGCCAGGTTTCTTGGAAATAGAGGGTTCTCCATCGGTATCAACGATGTTACCCCTGGGGTTGAGCTGAAGAAAAAGAAGGAAGAACTCGTTGAGATCGCATACAGAAAGTGTGAGGAGCTCATTAGGCAGTTCAAAGAGGGAAAGCTGGAAACACAGCCAGGTTGTAATGAGGAACAAACACTGGAAGCCAAGATCGGTGGTCTGCTCTCCAAAGTGAGAGAAGAGGTGGGAGAGGTGTGTATCAATGAATTGGACAAGTCAAACGCCCCTCTCATCATGGCCACCTGTGGTTCCAAGGGTTCCACTCTTAACGTGTCCCAGATGGTTGCAGTTGTCGGTCAGCAGATTATTTCTGGTAACCGTGTCCCAGATGGATTCCAGGACAGATCGTTGCCACATTTCCTCAAGAACTCCAAGTCTCCCCAGTCCAAGGGGTTCGTGCGTAACTCTTTCTTCTCTGGCCTGACTCCACCCGAGTTCCTCTTCCACGCCATTTCTGGCCGTGAAGGTCTTGTGGATACTGCTGTCAAGACCGCCGAGACGGGTTACATGTCACGTCGTCTTATGAAGTCGCTTGAGGATCTTAGTTCCCGTTACGACAACACCGTGCGTACATCTGGCAACGGTGTTGTGCAGTTCACCTATGGTGGCGACGGCCTTGATCCGTTCGATATGGAGGGAGATGCTCGTCCGGTCAATTTCAACAGAACGTGGGACCATGCATACAACCTCTCTTTTCAAGAAGAGGACAGATGCCTGTATCCATTTGAGGTGACACAAGTCGTTGACAACATCTTGGGCCCACTTGAGGCGAAACTGGTGAGGCTGGACAACCTAGGAAACAGAGTCACCAAAGCTGAGGCAGATAGAATAGAATACATCGACCAGCACGACGGTGAGCGTGCATTCTACAAGTCCATCAAGGAGTATGTAGAGAAGAGGGTTTCCAAGCTTTCTGCCATCAGAACTTCCAAGGGTTTGCCTGGTCTCTTGACAGAGCCTGTAGACATGTCTGAGATTTCGCTGGAGCTCACCACAGCAGACATTGCGGTGAAGCAATTATCCAAGATCTCCTCCGCAATGATCCAGAAGTTCCTAGAGTTGTGTATCACCAAGTACTCCAGGGCCAGGGTGGAACCCGGTACTGCTGTTGGTGCCATTGGAGCCCAGTCGATTGGTGAGCCAGGTACCCAGATGACGTTGAAGACTTTCCACTTTGCCGGTGTTGCTTCGATGAACGTCACCCTCGGTGTGCCACGTATCCGTGAGATTATCAATGCTTCCAAGACGATTTCCACCCCTATCATCAATGCGGTATTGGTCAACGACGACGATGAAAGAGCTGCCAGAGTGGTGAAGGGAAGAGTTGAAAAGACCCTCCTTGAAGACGTGATCTACTACATCCAGGATGTGTACAAGGAGAACTATGCCTACCTGCAGGTCAAAGTGGATCTCAAGACCATTGAGAGACTGCAGCTGGAGCTGTCGATTGACCAGATTGCCAGAGCCATCACTGCTGCTCCAAAGCTTAAGATCTTGCCACAGGATGTGGCGGTTGTCGGTAAGAACCGTATCAATGTGATGGTGAGCGAGTCAGGGTTGAATGATTCTCTGGCTGCTTCGTTGTCGAAGACAGAGGCACAGGAGAGGCTGCAGACAAACAGTCTTTTCTTCAAGATGCAGCATCTCAAGAGAGTGCTCACAAAGGTTGTGGTTAAGGGACTGCCATACATCTCCAGAGCCGTCATAAACATCAGAGATGACAGCAAGAAAGAGTTGCTGGTTGAAGGCTATGGTCTCAAGGATGTCATGTGCACTGATGGTGTTGTTGGAGCCAAGACAAGGACCAACCACGTGCTGGAGATCTTTGAGGTGCTTGGTATCGAGGCTGCGAGGTCGAGTATCATCAACGAAATTGACTACACCATGTCCAAGCACGGTATGTCTGTTGACCCGCGTCACATCCAGCTGTTGGGTGATGTAATGACATACAAGGGAGAAGTGTTGGGTATCACGCGTTTCGGTCTGGCCAAGATGAGAGATTCAGTGTTGCAGCTGGCTTCTTTTGAAAAGACCACAGACCATCTCTTCGACGCTGCCTTTTACATGAAGAGCGACTTGGTGGAGGGAGTGTCTGAGTGTATCATTTTGGGACAGACGATGAGCATTGGTACGGGATCCTTCAAGCTTGTCCACAAGGAGGAGGAACAGTCCGTTGATAAGTCACAGTTGGTGCAGAAGCCAACACTCTTTGAGGATCTATGCGAGGACAAGCGTTTGATTGAGGTGAACTAGGCATGTTGTAGTTTTTAGGAGCTATGTGTATGAGTGTACATTTGGGAACTGTTGAAGAATGTGTCAATACAATCTATTTGCATTACATATAGTATGCACCACGTAGAAGCATTGAAGACCAACTGTAGTCGTATATAAAGTTAAGCCAGGATATGATAAGCCTGTAAAAACCAATAAAACCAGAAACCCCGCACCATAAAAAACCAAACCAACAAACAAATCATTAAAATAATCCCCAAAACCTACTTAGAAACTAATCGTTACGACCTGGCCAGTCCAATGCATTGTCCACAATGAGCACAGCACCATTGCTGGCAACCTCGATATGCCTCACTGGAATCCAGTCATCCACGTTGAGCACGGTCACATAGTAGGTACCCTGCTCATTCTTCAGCTTGATGACATTGCCGTTGATGGACTTGAAAGCCACAGCATTCCTGGTGTCGGTTAGCTGTATGGCCGAGCCTGTCAGGACAACGTGGGACTCAACAAAATGCATGATGTTGGAGTTAGTGGTCTCGTCTTCCATATCATTGGCGTCAGTGACAGTGGTTGGAAACTGCCATGGCTTGGCAGGGAGTTCCTCAATCGCACTGTTGGAGGGGGCAAAGATAAGCAGCTGCTCCTCCGAGGCCTCGTGTTTATTGCCGCTGGTAATGGAGCACTTCTTGTACAGGTCAATGTTGTCCCTGATGTAGCCCGAGAAAATGGATATATTGCGGAGCTGTGAGAGAGCCGTTGATAAGGCAAAGTCCTTGCTTGGCATCAGGGTGATCTCAGTCTCAGACTCACTGTATTGTTCTTGTGATTGATCACCTCCAAAGATATCGACGTTGGGTGGAAGCACAAAGTCCAGAAATATCTCCTCTGCACTTCTCTTATGCAGATTTTCCAGATCCTCCTCGGAAAGCTTGAGATTGATCTTGCCTATCCTACGGGCATCCGCTTCTGCGCCTGCCTCGGCATCAGCATGCCTCTTTTGCAAGCGCAGTTCCTGCTCAAACGCTTCAGGGTCTGCAACCTGGATGGTGACTGGCGATACCTTCTTGGCTAGGGCCACAGAATCAACACAAGCCAGGAGGCATATGCTTGAGTAAACAATATTTGATAGCTTCATGGTTCGTGTGTGTGAGCTGCGTATAGAGATGTCAGAAGACTAAGGTGCAAGTTCAACAGATAGATGGAGAGTTAAAAACACCTGAGAGGCTATAAATTCCTGCTCGATATATTCTTTCACCTTTACAAAGAACAATAACAAGCAAACTGTTTCGCATCACCTCTCATATGAACATGCTCAAATTTCCACTTCAATACAACAACTTCACAATCATATGATGTTGCTCCACACTGTATGTGGTTCCTTCCTCCTTGCACAAACATTGAGGCAGCGCTATAAAAATTATTGAGCATCGCACTTATCTTCTCTCCCTAAAAGGCGCACCACGTCTCACGACACATGAGCTCCACAGGCTGACCCGCCTGACCATCTACGTCCAAAGCAGCTGAAGGCGTGTGACCATGACGTTACCCGGTTGGCCATCTATACGGCCTGTGTTTGCAAGCTTGCTGAACGCTGTGGGGGGCATACAGTAAATGCCTGCTCTCTCTGGCTGCCAGTCTGCTCCACTGTGGTGCGTCCTACCAAATGTTTTGCTCTTTACAGTTACGCGGCATGTGTGGTGAAGCGAATCAGTATGAGGGAAGGGAAGATGACTGGGCTACCAAGGAGAGAGATAGATAAAACTACCGAGGAGGTGAAGAGATTACAGATGGCTATAGTTTCGTATCTATAACACACTCCATACACGCACACCAACACACTATTTATATATAAATTGGTATAGAGTCGGTTGTTTACACCGTTTGTGTTTTTACCTTAGTGTGCCGTTCCGCAATGTCAAGAGACTCTCAATTGTCATACATACATATGGAGCATCCATCGCATGCGGTATTCCGTGAGAAATGGGTGAATTCTAGGTTGCCATTTGATGATCTAGATATCGACCCCCAGAACTTGCAGAGTAACGAAAATCTTCTCCAGAAGTTGTTACAGGAAAATGTACAGGCCGAGGAAGAATACCCAGTAGAATTAACCACCAACCAGGCTGCCGGCGGCCGGGCTGCGAGAAGAGCTCAGAAACTCAACTGGGGGGATCTGCAAATGCGCGAGTTCTTGCAAACAGATCCCACGAGCCATATACCGGATAGGACAATATTAAAGAGCATGCACAACCCACGAGAGATAACCTCCCAACAAGACTCCAGTTTCCTGTTTGGAGACACCTCTGCCGTTGAGGTTTCAGGCATAAGCGACCGAAGCCGGTTGCACATGACGGTAAACGACACAAAGGACAGCATAAACTTCAACGAGTTGGATCAGGAACATGAATCAATGGTTAGATCCGCGACCCTCGAAGGTGTTGTCGACACTTCAAACGCCTCCTCGATCTCTGCAGACGCGCTAAGCACTCCACAGGTGATGCGCAACCCGTCTCATTTTGCACGCCAGCGAAGAAACACCAGCTCTACTTACCAGACTCCAATCGCAAGGATAATCAGGTAGATTGCATATCTGAAACTTCTTGTGTATGCTTATAATGACTCCATAATGAATTTATTCCTGTTAATATGTTCTGTCTTGCAGCGTAGACGATGGAGCCGAGCCACCTTCATCTTCGTCATGCACATGATGGTGCCATTTTCTTTCACTCCGTGACCAACAGCCTTGCAACATTCTCAATTACGTGATTTGATCTACTTGCTCTCAGCCGTGTCTTCATTTCAACCATCTCCCCATAGCAATCATGTCGAGGAATAATGTCTGTTGCCAAACCAGCCATTTTGGTTAAATTGCCAATGTTTACATTTCACCATAACAGGAAATTATTCGATCTCAGCTGCAGCTGTCGCCCTATAGTGCATGAAGGCACCACGGCCATGACGCACATACCCCAATTCCCCCATTTTCTTGTTTATGTCTTTCCTAAAGAAGTAAAGTAATTGGATAAATGAAGAGTATTTCTGATGTCAACGGTGATGACTATGTATGCCATTCTGTCTAAGCGAGAGAACTAACGAGAATTCTTTCTAAAATTAGAACAGATCAAAGTCGCGTGAAGCGACCCAAGAAACATTCAAGCGAAATGTACACCTCCATATAAAGACCATGGCAATTCCTCGCTTGAAAATGTAGTTAAACATTTCCACAGAAAGGAAACTCTCTTTGCCTACTCAAAAAACATAATTGACAGAAAAAAAGAAACACAAGATGCAATACAGACTTAGTTCCTTGGGTGCCAGCGCTTATCTGTTATCTACTGCTTTCGCAGGTTACACTCCCGGTGATGTGTGGTCAACTCTCTCACCAGATCTTCCCTACATCTCCGGCGCAACAACAGATTACACACACTCATTTGGAATTGCTGTTGACCCAATCACATCCTCTGTTTCGCTGACTCCTGCTAGCCAGGCCACCGCCACTGCTGAGGCCGTTGCTCAGACTGGTGACGGTCAGGTGCAAGCTCTCGAAATCACAACCACTGTCACTCCGACTGTGGTGGTTACGGTAACTGCTGAGGGTGAAGCTCCATCTACTACGTCATCTTCAGAAGTGGATTCCACTATTACTATCACACCAACAACAACAGTGCAGGTGGTCACGCAGATCGGTGATGGGCAAATACAAGCGGAATCAACTATAACATCGGCACCAACTGTGCAGACGATCGCACAGGTTATAACACAGATTGGTGATGGGCAGATTCAAGCAGCTACAACAACATTATCATACATAGAGCCAACCGCAAATGTGGTGACACAGATAGGAGACGGTCAGATCCAAGCAGACACTACAACCACCTCTGTGGGTCCTGAGGTATCCCAGATCAGTGATGGCCAGATACAGTCAATTAATGACTCAAGGGGTTCGCTTGCTTCGTGCCTCTCAAGTGACTCGCTTGCACTTCTCCTGAACGGCTCTATTCTGACAGATTCCAAGGGAAGAATAGGCTCAATTGTGTCTAACAGACAGTTCCAGTTTGACGGACCTCCTCCCCAGGCTGGTGCAATCTTTGCTGCTGGATGGTCTGTTACTCTTGATGGAAAGCTTGCCCTTGGAAACTCAACGACATTCTACCAGTGCCGCTCTGGTGACTTCTACAACCTCTACGACGAGATGGTTGCCCCACAATGCGACGCCGTCTACTTGAATATCGTCGATTTGGTATCGTGTTGAAGCTAGCATATTGCTCTATGAGTTGGTCATCAATTATCCTTTCTGGAAAAGGAGTGTACATTACTAATTATCTCTTATGAACTTTTTTTTTATACTCTACATACAACACAACACATGCATGGTGTTGTCTCATCTTTTCCTTGCAGGACCATAGAAAAAACACACACTACATAGTTAGTTAACGAATGAACAAAACAAATTTTGACTTTATCTACTCATTTTCTATATGATATCGTAGCAGCTTCAGAAGTAAACCTATGCATTACAAGCTTGTATGAACAGTCACCCATTTGATGACAACATAAGCAGTACCCAGAAACTAAAACTAATATGCAATATGCAAAAATGCCACAGATGAAAAATGACCCAGTCACATGTAACAATTCCATTTCTCGGGAACTTCAGGCAATGGATGTGTATTCGTTTCTCTTTTTGGCCTCGAGAACAATTTCATCCCAGTTGGCAGTCAGTACATAGTACACTTCACTGCCACCAATCAGTAGTAAACCGACACCAATGCCAATCCAGAGACCGTAAAGTTCCATTCCAACATGGAAACTGAGAAAAAGAGCAAGCGGAATGGCCACCACGTAGTAACCCAATAGGTTGATAATACCTCCAATATGCTGCTGCCCCTGTGCCCTCAACAAACCGCTCGCCACAGCAGCTAAGCCATCAAATATCTCAAAACATGCAACGAGGGGGAAGAGTTCAGTTATCGACTGTATCACTTCAGGATCCGAGGTAAACAATCGCGCGATCAACCCGCGACTAAGATACAGGGCCACACAGTTGAAAGTTGCAACACACACGGACGAGAAGAGACCCACACGTGTTGCAACCTTAGCAGATAGGATGTTGCCAGCTCCGATGTACTTTGCAATTCTGGTAGAGGAAGCAATGCTGACTGCAAATGGAATCATGTACACTAAGGACACCACAGAAGAGATGGCTGATTGGGTAGCAAGAGCAGTGGTACCAAAATAAGTCGCAAACAGAGTGAGGATTTCATAGGCAAGCGATTCAGCCTCCAACATGACAATACCAGGGATAGCCAACCGGGAGAGATCATACCAGTGATCAAATGCCTCCCAGCTGAACCCACCCCAACATTCTTCACCATCTACAAACACAACATATGCCAACATCAAGAGGGCCATGAGCCAAAAGTTGATACATGCCGCAATTGGTGCACCAATGTATCCTACACCAACGGCATTACTCCACACCAGGGAGTATTGCATGACAACGTTAAGTGGTGCTGTGATGAACAGAATAATCGTTCCTGCATCAAAGATGCCCTGGGCCTGTAGGAACCTTTTACCGTTCTCGAAGAGAATATAGGCTGGTCCACCGAGGATGAGGATACGAAGGAACAGCTGGGTCAAATGCAAAACTTCCGGGTCCTGGATCATGAACTGCAGTAGAAGGCCACTGAACCACCAAAACAAAGCGGCGGGAAAGAACAGTGCGAGCGAAAAGAGCACACAGCGCTGGAAATGCACTCCAACAGCATGGTAGTTGCCTGCTCCGTATGCCTGTGGGCAGAGCGTGTCCAAGGCTGTTGAAATTCCCTCGAAAACGGCCAAGGTGATGGTCGAAGTCATCGAAGCGAGCGAAACGGCTGCAAGCTCGTTCTTACCGAGGTGTCCAACAGTCATAACGCAAACGACGGAAAATGCCTGCTCCAGGAAGAAGGTCGTTATAAGAGGAACAGAGTATCTCAGCAATATTTTTGATTCTGAACTCACATTTGCAACTTCGTTTCCAAAATCCTCCTCCTCCGACTCACTCTCATATGACACCATATCGCTGGTGGAATCCTTAAACCTCCTCTCCACCTGGCGTAATATATCGTCCGCATCATCAGAGCCGTACCCGCCAAAGCCAAGGTGAGCCTCCTCACCATCGCTTCCCCTTCGACGGTGAGAATGATGATGGTACACATCGTCGTCGGAGACCTCCTCAGACTGTCGCCTCTCCCTTTCTTCCAACAACCATGTCATCTGGTCAGGCTCAGGTGTGCCCTCCAAGGTGGACGGCAGCGACCTGAATGTGGAAACAGATTCGTTATCTGCGATAACACTGTCCCTTTCGCTCTCCAGGTGAGAGCCCGAACACAATGAGAGAAATGATCTGTGGTCTGCCTCATTGTTGTAAACGAAAAGGGGAGAGTTTGTGCTTGGAGGTATGAATGTCAGGGGGATCTTTCTCCTCTTGCTATTGATGCCTAGACCGTTGGAGCTGAGCACACTCTTTGGTAGCTGTGCGAGAGCCCTTGATAAAAATGTGTTTTTCCCCACAACCGTGGACGTTCGCTTTCTCCCAATGGGAGGCCTTGTTTGACTGGGTCGTCTGTTTGGGTCCATTTTGGCAGAAGAATATATGATGAGTGTTAGTTGAATACTTGGACTACCCAAGTGGCTATATCGATAAACAACAGAAAATAAATAACACTACGACGAAACCACCACACCACCAAACAGAAAAGAAAGAAACGGTGTATTAGAAAATTTCAATCTCCACAAGTAAATCCTTATATCGCAAGCCCTTAAGATGACACAAAAGAAACCCAACTTGAAAATACATTTCAATCTCCTGTTGTGACATGGAAGCGGTCCGCATATAAAATATATTATTCATATGCAGCTGCTTCCACTCATCTCTTTCTAATCAGCAGACCCCTTCGCATCACCTGCTGTTGTCCCCATTGTCTGCATACAGACGGGGAAGGGAATCCGTTGTATGCAGTAGCAGTAGCAGTAGCAATAGCAGTAGCAGCAGAGAGATAGCGAGTGATGACGCTGCACCGCGGAAGCAGAGCGTTGGAGGGTTGCTTATCGGTGATGTGACAATGAGACATTGAGGAGGGGGAAAGTAGATTAGCGAGAGGTAGGTGAGGTTTGCGAGCGGTAGTAGGTGATGCTAGGTGAGGATAAGTGAGGGTAGATGAGGATAGGTGAGGTAGATGAGGATAGGTGAGGTAGATGAGGATACGTGATGTAGATGAGGATACGTGAGGTAGGTGAGAGCAGGTGTACTATGAGCAGAGCAGAGCATACGCTGGAGCATCTAAACGTTTGGAGACCTTTCCAGGAGTTGGCGATCGAGCAAGCCGATTGCTCAATTTCGGGACCAGACTCAAATTATGAGGACACCTTTCAGAAAATAGTGTTCGGCGGATGATGGCATTATGAAATGAAAAAATAAAAAATAAATTAAGAAAACCCAGATAGCAGTGCTCCAGGGTTGGTCCCTCGGGGACATCGCAAGGTAAATATGCTGCTGAGAAACGCGGGGTCGAATACGCGTGCACGCGTGAGAAAGGCAGAAACAGAGCGCATCATGTATGCACAATGCATACACTCACACGGTAGAGATGGAGTAATTCGGAAGATATGAATGAGCCTTTGATGTTTGCGGAGCAGAAGTGGCTCCTCATTTTTAGGGCATTGTGTGTTAACACTGACCAATTGAGATTCTGGGGGAAGCAACAATTATTACGTTTGGCCATCTCAGCCCATGAGAGAGCTCATCTTGACTGACACCTTGACCATCACCCAATTCCGATAGGTTCATGTGCATGCTAGAGCATTACCAACAATGTCCATCAAAAGAATTCCACAACAAAGCATATCGTCACTGACGTCATCTTATTCGGTTTTCTCACCAGCAGCTGTCGTTAAGGAGTTGGTAGAGAACTCTCTCGATGCTGGGGCCACGGCAATACATATAGAAATCGACACCGATTCAGCAGGTCTGAAGCTGGTGAGCGTGAAGGATAATGGTAATGGGGTTGCCAAAAACGATAGGTCCATAATGTGCACCAACTGCACCACATCGAAGATATCCACTTTATCGGATCTGGAAACTTGCACCTCCTTGGGATTCAGAGGGGAGGCGTTGTATTTCATATCGCAGTTGTGCGTCGGCGGAAATATGGAGATCATCACCAGGACCAAGGAGGACTCGGTTGGTGAAAAGTGGATTGTAAACGACAGAGGTATACCGTCTTCCTTGCCTTCATCAGTGGCTTCTCCAATAGGCACAACTGTAACAGTAAAAGGACTCTTTGGCTCTATGCCAGTTAGAAGGAAGATATTGAAGAAGCAAGCTCGCAAAACTATAGACAGATTGAAGGCACTTGTGATCTCTTACGCTCTGTGTCACAGAAACGTCAGATTTGCTCTCCGGTTTATGAAGGTGTCTGCTCTGGGGCAGATTACTAATATTTCTTCGGTTAGTGCTGGTGACGATCTCATACTTAACCCACAGTTAACTCCCGCAGGTGTGATGAGGCAAATGCTCAAGCTGAGGTCACCTTCAAGTTCCAGTTTTTTTGAAGGTGAGCACACGTTAGAACTGCCAGGTATGGCTCCAGATGATGCACTTGCTGCAGGAAAACTATTATATGTCCTTCCTAAGATGACTGCAGACGAGGAGATCTCTTCCAATAAGAAACAGATGAAGGTGTTGACGGTAAATACAAGGCCACTTGATATCCAGCTACATCTTGGGAAGCAGATCAACAAGCTGATATCCGGGGTTTACAGTAAGTTTCAGCTGCTGCCACCCAACGTTTGGCTCATATCAGTCTCTCTGGATCCCCATTTTCTGGATATCAATATTGAACCAGAAAAGAACGACGTTTTGATTAAAGGAGAAGCTGCCCTTCTTGCAGCAATCGATGAAGTAGTAGAGGCAATTCTATCAAAGGAAATATATTCAGCAACCAGTGTTGTAGAACGGGAAGACATACACGAAATTACCGGATCAGAACATCAACGATCGGTAGCTGAAGATTTGGTTCCAGTTGTGGACCATCTTACACAACACTCAGAAACGCCGCGAGAAGAAGGGGATTTGGAAATAATTGAGGGACTTGACATTGACGAAAACTCGCCGCATGATAATCTCGTGATCGACGAACCGTTGCCCTTATCCCCCATTGAAATTCTGTCAGATGCTTCTGAGTCGGCGTCACCAATTTTCGAGACAACTATCAGTGCTGGTTCAGAAACAACAGAGGCCCTGTTTGTTTCTGAGGATAACGACCATGCTGAGCCAATGCTGATACAAGAGGATGAGCCCCAGCAGAATAGCGATCTCGAGATCATTGATCGTACTGGACCGGATAATATTCAATGCTCTAATAGATTGTTGAAGGAAAAGCTCAATGGTAAAAGTCCTACTCCGCTCTTTGCTCGCACACCATTGACCAAGGTGTCCAAACCCATACGACAACATGAGAGAAGACCAATAACTGAACAAGATTACACCGGATATCTCGAGAAGAGAAGCGAGACGACTTTATGCCTCTTGTCTAGGGTATCACCCTTGTTGTACCTCCGAAAACCTTCATCCAAGTTGTGGATTAGCGAAATGGAATGGCTTCTAGATGGCAACCACGTTCATGAGAAGTTTCTCCATGCTTACTCTCAGATATTGGGGAAAGCGAAATATCAGGAAGTTGGGGTTAACAAAGAGTTGTCTGCATATGGCTGGTATAAACTCACTAGGGAGTGAGATGGCAATATATTATATATCTACAAAAGATCAATATTACATATAATATAGATTAAAAATACACAGAATGGAATGATAGATCCAGCCATCCAGAAATGTCGGATTTTGTTTTATGCGAACTCATTAACAGCCATGCAATACGCATCCCCCACCTCTATGGCCTGGTAGGTTCCTTCCAACTTGGCAAAGACACGGTACTCGTAGTCATAGATATCCTCCACCACCTCTGTCTCCACCACCTCGGCTCCTCCTCTGGCATTCTCCGGTGACTCTGTCCTGGTGTACACCAGGCGAAAGGGAGGGTGGCCAGTGAACGAGAACACAATCTCTGCCATTTCACCCTCGTGAATATCCTCCTCGATGGTTTCACCATGGGAGATCTCCACAGAGGGAAGTTCGTAGACGCGGGCCCTCAGATCAGGCCGTGTGGGTCCTGAGGTGGCATCGACGGCACCAGATGTGAAGTTTACAATGCAGTTCTTGGAAGAAGAGTCTGTTAGTGCCAGTATCGAGAGGTCACCTGCACGTGCTGCTCTCCTTTTGAAGATCTTGCCGCTCACCTCTGCCCTTTGTTTGACACCATCAAACTCATAGAACACGGTGAAGGGAGGTACTCCAGAAAGCGCATAAGAGATCTGGTCGTCAACACAATAGTAGGTGCCACTGGCTTCACCGGTTGCGCTCAGCTTTTCCTCAGCTTTCCTGCTACTGACCTCATCTACCAGATGCTTTATTTTGGGGATATCGTTCACACTGATCATGATGGTGGAAGCTGGACTTTCCTCTCCAAACATCGTCTGGCAACAGCCATTGGCATCCACCACTTTCACAATGGAAACAGAGTGGAGTCCAAGGTCTAGGTTCTCATAGAGACTGAACACATCAACATGAGTCGACTCGATCTTGTTCAGTTCCACCTCTTCTACCTTGTCAGTCGAATGGTGGTGCACATTCAATTTCACGTCAAATGGGGGCTGTCCTTTGAGGATTATGGGGATGGCCTCCAGAGACGATGGATCGTTGACATTGGAGAGACACGTTTGGAACACATAGTTGTGTGGCTTATTGAGCGCAGGATGCAAGCGCGGGTTGACGTGTGGATTTGAATCGGAATGGTGCAAAGAAAAGGAGGCGTATGGCAGCGCATGAACCATGTGGGACAGTACAATCTCGTGCTGTTTCTGAGATGGCTCCTTGCGTCTCAGCACGTTGTAGGCCTCCTTTGTGTACACTGAGTCATAGACACCAGTGATAATGTATTCGACGGGTCCACTCTGTGAGGTTCTCAGCTGGATTGTCAGGCGGTTCCCTACAACCTGTTCGCTACGCTCTTCTCTTTTACCATTGGAGAACTGCAGGGTGTATTCCACCACAAAGGGTGCAATGCCTTCCAGTTGGAGATCAAACCTTCCAGGAGTGCCCTCGCAGGTGCTGTGAGCTCTGAAAGCATGATCATTTATGATGTCTGTACGTTCGGAAGACACTATGTTCACTGTTGGACGTGGGAGGTACTCCACGTTGACTTCCAAGTCCTGGTTGACGATCCCATCACAACCGTTGTCTACAAAAGACACCAAACGGTATGTTCCCTCCTTCTCCACCGGAAATCCAGATGAGGGTCTGAAATTGCTTAACAACATGGGCTGTGCTTCGTTGCCATCCTTGTCCGTGAACAAGTATTGCAGATCAATCACACCTACAGAGTCTGCCTTCATCTCAATGCTCTTGGACTGGCCTCTCACTATTTGGTGCGTACCAGCACTGGAAAACTCAAGCCTGGGTACACTACCTCTAACGTTGAAACGGACCTCCTGGCCCTTGAAGTCAACCTCACAGTTGGAGGCATCAGCAACCCCCTTAAGGGAAACAACGTACTCTCCGCCATTGTGGAACTCTGGAGTCTGGATCAAGTACTCGTTGGAAGTGATGTCTCCCACACTGTAAGATTGAGATTTCTGTGATGGGTCCAGAACCTCATAGGTCAGTTTATATGGGGGCTTTCCATCGAAATGAACAGGAATTGACACACTGCCACCGTTGCAGAGGTTGTGGATACGGCCACTCTCACGACCAAAATATGCCTTGGGCTTCTGCTTGAAGTATGTCGTATACCTGTACTCGTCCTTGAGGAAGTTGACATGGTTTCTGTAGTACTTGTCTCTTAAGCTGAGGAACTCTATGGAATAGCTGCCTTCAGACGGTGGCTTGTAGTTGAATTCAAGGAGTGTGGACTCTGAACGCAGTGCCTTAGTGTCGCGGGTGGATACTACACGCCTTGGGTTTTTGGGGTCCAGTTTTGATACTTTGTAATCCACCTCGAACGGAGGGGTGCCCACGAATTCAAAACTGAACTTGTAGCCAGTGGTTCCCACACAGTTGTCCACTATGGGGTCAGCCGAGATATTGAGAGTTGGCTTGCTTGCAAAGGTCAACTTCACCAGGGAAGAATCCACACGAGCCGGGCAGTACTTGGAGCTTGCGGACTTGAGCGAGTATTCGCCTGGTGAATCAACCAGCACGAAAAGGTCAGAAGAAGACTTTTTCAAATCAAATGTTTTGGAAAATGCGGACGAGGTGCCATCCTCTGCTTTTTTGAGAAACTCAACCGTGTAGGGTGCCTCCAACTGGAGCTTCTGAATGCCTGTAATGGATACATCCAACCGCTTCTTCTCTCCCTCAATGATGGGTGCGATTGGCTCCCTGTCGTTGAGGGCCACAGAAGCAAGGGCATGAGAGTTGAACCGATATAGATGATCCTTGGAAGAAACCGATGGGATATACTCAACCTTGTTACCGAATCCATCAATGACGCTGTTAACAGTATAAATGTATGTGCCAGCTTTGCCAACCTTGGTGTTCAGCAAGGGTACCTCTATGGAAGTGGCAGACCCCCACGACACATCCTTCAGCTCGCTTGCCGTAAACCTCTTAGGCTTACCAGACACCAAACCGGTGTAGTAGTCTCTGCTTTCGAGGGGCGAGTTCAGGCCCTGTGGCTGCACTATGGACGGTGGCATGTTGGATAGTACTCCATTGATCTCCTCGTTGTATATCACCTTGAGAGGTGGAGTTCCAAAGATTGAAATGGACAACGAGTTGAGCTCATCCCCAACACAGAGGTCCTCTGCTCTATCGAAGGAGCCAAACCTGGCCGAGGGGCAACTGGGCACAAATATCTCGCTCTTATACACGCGAATCTTCTTCAACTTGGAATCAAACACCTGGTTTATCTGGTAGAGCCCAGGTGCGTGAATGGGCACCTTGATGAAGGAGATGCTGCTGCTATCGGTATTGCCAGTCTCTGCATCTCTAGCGTAGAGTTCAGTGTAATCACCGGAGAGCAAGTATCTGAGCTCCTTTTTGGTGAAGTTGAGGAGCGACACCTCGTTGTCAAAGTTGGTGTGTTGTAGCTGGACCAACTCAAGGTTAGTGGTTGAATTGAATTTGATGGGGATAAATACCTTGTCTGTATAGCTGTTCTTCAGGCAAAAGTTGTCATTGAAGGGATTGAGCCTTGCTGTTGAATCCGGTAGAAACCTGATTGTCTTCTTTCCCTTGAAGTGTGCTGAGTGGTCTGCTGCTTCGTTCACCTGGACGTAGTTCTCCAGGAGTGCGAGCTCTCTCTCTGGGAACTTCATTTTCCAGAGGGCAGCAAAAAAGGAGCCCAATGGCAAACCAGCATCTGTGGAGAGTACCACGGTACTTGCTGAGACGGCAACGATCTGGAACAACGTCGTTGCCGGGTTGAAGTCCAGCAGAGGGATTCTCAGCACCGGCAGGCACCACAGAAATGCACCATCCAGCAAGAGGTACTTCAAAACAAAATTGAACTCTGGGGTAGCGAAGTTGATGAAAGACAAGGTGCTGTTCCCCAGGACCTCTCTGAGATTATCGCTCTTCAACAATATGAGGTCGTATATTTTCCAGCCCTGGATGAGCATGAAGAGAGACAACACAAACAGGCGCTGTGAAGCGGAATCGAGGAGGTTCTCCGACACGAGAGGGCCTCGTATTTTGCGGAGCCTTTTCCTTGAGTCTGGCGCCATTATATCATATATGCTAGATTGGGAGTTGTTGTGTGGATTTGGCTGCAATTGGGCTGGTATTTATCCTTCAGTCACCCATGCGGCAGATGTTATTTATCGTCAATGGGGATCAATGCGGACGATGGTGAAATGGGAATAGAACTAAAAAAACACGGCAAATGTCCCTGGATGGGCAAAAAGAATGACAATATATATATTAGACAACACCCAATTTCTTGGTACAGGTTGGATATCTCATCACCGATGTTATGTGAAATATCCAATTCTACAGCTGTGTGTAAGTTGATCTGATCCAGCCATCGCTCGCGCTCTATAAAAAATTATGGCAGGATGTAAATAATAGCAGGCAGGTACACGCCTGCAGAGACAACCACAAGCAGAGCCCACAGAGGGTACAGCCCAAAGGCGGAGCCCAGAAGTCGCAGGCAAAGCGCAGAGCCCATAGAGACAGGCCCAAGGGGCCAAGCCAAATATTAGGCCACTACCCACGGCACATTGGCAGGCGATGGGCCCCCTCTCGATTATCTGGCGTTGTAGCAGGCGATGGGCCCATTTCGAACGGTGCTGAGCTGCAAGGGAATCTGGGGAACGAGAGAGCCATGCAGTGCGTCGCAGGCACCATCATCTAGTGGGTATACAACATAAGCTGTTGGAGGATGAAATATTGCATTCAGGGTTCGATGTTCTGGGAGGGACAGTTTTGACTTTTTTTATCTAGGGTAAGCAGTCCAAACACACGTTTTGAAATATCCGCAGCGGTGCATTCTTTTTGCATGGACTCCCATAGTGGTTGCTGGTAGGCCTTGGTTTCCCCATACAGACTGTTGGAGGTATACACCGACATACAACAACACACACATTGCATACACACACACACACATATATATATATAGATTGATCTACTACTTCTCATCACCTCCACAACAAATCACACGATGGGATTCTTGACAACAGCCATATCGAGAATACCACCTGTTGTCATCAAGTATGTCAAGTTCATAGGCCCCGGTATCATGGTGAGCGTGGCCTACATGGACCCAGGTAACTACTCCACTTCAGTTGCGGCTGGATCGCTTTACGAGTATAAGCTGCTATTTGCGGTGTTTGTATCAAACCTGTTTGCCGTTTTGCTGCAGTGCCTGTGTATCAAACTGGGCTCCATCACCGGACTGGACCTGGCCCAAAACTGTAGGCTGCATCTCCCCAAATGGCTCAACATCACCATTTACGTGTTCACAGAAATTGCCATCATAGCAACAGATTTGGCAGAGGTGGTTGGAACCGCCATATCGCTCGAAATCCTCTTTGGTATCCCACTGCCCTACGGTATCCTCATCACCATTCTCGACGTGCTCATAGTGTTGTTCGCATACTCTCCAGATGGCTCGATGAGACAAGTGCGCTTCTTTGAGATGTTTGTCAGTCTGTTTGTGCTAATGACCTGTGTCTGTTTCATGTTGCTCTTGATCATCATAGAGTTGCCAGATGTTTCCGAGGTGTGGAAAGGCTTCCTTCCCATATCATCCGATATCACCGAAAAGAAGGCCATCTACCTCTCCCTGGGTATTCTCGGCGCCACTGTCATGCCCCACAGTCTATACTTAGGATCAGCCCTCGTGCAACCACGTCTTAAGGCCTACGATATCAATCACCGCCATTATATGCCGCCAGCACAGGACAGCTCCTCTTCCTCCTCCTCCCACGACTCATACAAACCTTCTGTTGCCGCACTGGACTACTGCCTCACTTACTCCTACTGGGAGTTGATAGCCTCTCTCTTCGTAGTTGCTCTTTTTGTCAATTCTTCTATTCTCATCGTTGCCGGTACGACACTCTTTGGTAAGCCAGACGCCGAGGATGCTGATTTGCTCACAATCTATGAGATGTTGCGCACTTACATATCACCTACTGCTGGCTTCATATTTGCCCTGGCCATGCTCTTCTCGGGACAATCTGCTGGAGTCGTGTGTACTATGGCTGGTCAAATTGTCAGCGAGGGTTTCTTGCAGTGGACGGTCAGTCCTTGGATTCGCCGGGTTGTAACCCGTATGCTGGCCATTATCCCTTGCATGTTCATGGTGATATTCATGGGGAGAAAGGGAATTGCAGACATACTGAACGGTAGTCAGGTTGTGCTTTCTCTGATCCTGCCTTTTGTGTCTGCTCCACTCCTTTATTTCACCTGTACACAGAAATTCATGAGAGTGGAAATAAACAACAGCTCCCAAGCTGTGACGGCAGCGGTGGATACAGCAGTGAACCAAGCAGGCAACACCGCAATCCCAATGTCGAACGAGACTACTGCCTTATTGCCTCCCCGTAGGAAAAGCATAGACCACGACGGAAGCATCGAATATAGAGATTTCACAAATGGCAAAGTGATCACGTTCCTCTCCATTCTCACTTGGGGTTCAATCAGCACTCTTAATCTTTACTTAATTATCCAGTTTGCGAGAGGAGAGGATATCAACTTTTAGGACTGTTAATGATGTTCGTTGTTTCTGAATATAATATTTTATAGACGAGGAATCTAATAGACTTTTACTACCTCATAATTCAACATAGATAATGTTATATATCTTACATAAAGCCTATTGGAGTCCTATTGTTATACACGAGTGGCATCCAAAGTAGAGAGAGATAGACTCTCATACAGCAACAGCCTTCTGCTCTGTGCCCTTAATCACATTTTCATGCTTCACTTCCGGCAGAACCATATGAGGCGTGTTGTCCTTTCTCACCTTGCTATTGGCCTCTCCAACTTCATCCTCTTCTTCTTCTTCTTCATCATCAAGGAAGAAAGAGCTTCCAATAGTTTTCTTTTTGATACCAGCAATCTTACCCGTAGGTGGTATTCTCGGCCTACTATTGCGCTGTTTCTGTGGGAGTTCTTCATCTTCCACCAGGAACATCTCCTCGTCAGCAGGAAGTGAAACATCATCAGCACCAAGTTTCTTTTGCTGCTTGACATACATCTGCTCCGACTTTTCTAGCAAGCTGTCAAAGAATGGACGCAATAGCCCAATCTGGGTGGCGATTGTGGCCTTGCTGAGCTTGGGGTATGCCACCTCGGCGATATCCTCATACTTGACCTTATGAGCCTGCTGATCCTGGTTCAAGAACGAGGAATGCAGTCTCGAATGAAGCAAGTGCAGAGGAATCGTTGATGTGAGGAGTCCAAATTCCTTCTCTAGGCCCAGCTCTCTGAAACCAAAGAAATCCTCACCAATCTCGTTGGAGAAATCTCCAGTCATGAATTGGTCACTGGAGTCAACAAAATTTTCTTCGTTAAACTCTTGGAAACCCGGTCTCAGAAGATCCCTCAAGAAATTGGACAGACGACCCTTGAGATCAATGAGCTTGGAATTCTGCTTCACGATGCTCTCCTTGTAGTAGGTGTACAAAGAGTCGGGTTTCTCAACACCGTTCTCCACTAGAGCAAGCAAGACAATATCATTCATGGACATTCTTTTACCATCACCAAGCTCCAACTTGTTCACGGAAGACGACTCCAGGTGCAACTTGATGGACTTGGCGAGGTTGCTGAGGTAGTTCTCGGCAACTTGAGCCAGAATATGGGCAGCAAAAGGAGCCGTGGACTCAAATCCATTGGACATGGCGACTTTGCATACTCCTCTTTTCAGAGCAGCGTAGCTCACCTCCTGCGAGTAGGCATCATGGTTTTCCAATCTTGAAACAACGTCGATATCACCCTCCTTTAGTTTTTCAATTTCGGGAGGTGCCATCTGCGTATGGTGCACAAACTGTTGGGTTTGCATTTGCCTGATAAGCGATATCTTGAAACACAGCTTGCGAATGTCCTGCATCAGCTCTAGATTATCGTGCATCAAGACATTGGAACCCTTGGCAACAGGCACAAATCTCGATGGTGGGAGTGTGTCTATTGTGGTGCCCTGTGAAATCAGATTGTCCACCAACTTGTCTTCAATCTGCTTTGACCTCTCGTCGTCCACTCCGCGGTATTTGACAGATGGAATCCCACCGCTGATGTCGTACTCTATCAGGTACGGTTCGTCGTTGCCAGCCAAATACTGATTCTTGTTTGTATGCAACACGACACTGCCCTCTTCTCCCAAATAGCTGTTGAAGTTCTGCATCTGGTAAGGGTCCCTGAGAAGAGCTTCTGCATCCGGCTCGAGTTTAGAGCCCTTGAACAGTGACGACCTCATCGTACACAGCTTGAAACGTGTGTTAGAAGTGAGAGTTTTCCACGTCTGCATCTCAAGGTCATCCTCATCGTTTTCCTGATTCTCGTCTTCCCTTTCATCAGCTGCAGAGGCAGCACCGGCCAGAGAGGCATCATCCTCTTCGTTTTCGTCATCATCGGCGGCAGCAGTAGCAGTTGTCGAGTTTCCATTTGCCTCAGCTTCAACTTCTACACCTGTATTATCGACACCAGCAGGAGCATCACCAGCAGCGGCATTGCCGTCTTGCACCACAGCCGGTGTACTGTCAACGCCATTGCTGGTTGGCCGAGGCGTTGATGGATCCACAGATGCGGATTCAGTTGCTGGCTGATCGACAGCTCCATCCTCTTTTTCTTCTTCTTTGATGGTAATGGCTCCATCATCTTCTGTTTTCACCTCCTGCTCCGCAGCGCCTCTCAAACGGCCTTTCTTCGGTAACTTTCCACCTGTCATACGAGTCGTCTTCGCAGTATTTGCGGGCTCCTCAGCAGCCCCATTTTCAGCAATGGCATTTTCTGCCTCCTCCTTCTCCACCTCAGACCTATCTCTGATGACAATATCAGGGATGAGAGGGATTAACGTGAGTGCCTTCTTCTGCATGGCAAGCGCGTCCACTCTCAAATAGTGGCCAGGGTCTGAGTTATAAGTCAAACAGTTCTTCCAGATCAACATGATATCGTCCACGAACTCAGCCTTGCTCTTGTAGTGGAATGCCTTTAAGTTCTTCATAACGGTGTTCAGCTCCATGGGCTTCTTGATAACCTGAGCGTAGTTTGGAGCCTCTCTCTTTGAAACCTTGTTGAGAAAAGCCGTGGAGTGTTCAGTATAGCCACGCAACTCCAAGACAACCTTTTCACACGCCTCATATAGTTCTTCCTGGCCGATCTTGTCGTCAGAGGCCCATTTGGAGCGGTTTTTCCTAACCTCCATTAGGAGATTCCTCAACTCAACCTCGTTGATGTTGAGTGTCTCTCTGTTCTGGTGGATCTTATTGAGCAGATTCTTCAACGATAGATTGGCTGCTCCACCGAAATTGATCAGCTTATTTATACTATTGCTGTTTGCAGTTCCAGCATGTTTCTCGTTATCGGATGATGCATCTCCCCCCACAGAGTCTCCCAAGTCACCGTTGGCACTGCCGTTCTGTCCCTCGAGCTGTTTGTCACTCATCTCCAGTCGCCTTCGTTTGACGATGTTGTTATGATCATTTTCCAGCGTGTGGTATATTCTGTTGAAGTTCTTGATCAACTTGAGCTCGTTCTGCCTCTCCATATTAGACTCTATCACAGATGCTGTGCCTAATATGGGATGCACCAGGTTGCCCACGGCCTCATCGTCGTTGCTTATGGGCTCCACTGGTATGGGCAGATTGGGCTTGGCTGTGATCTGAGAAACCGGAACGTAAATGATGAGTTCTTTGTGATCATTGTAGAGTATTGCGGAGCCTCCATTCTGGGTCTGCTGGTCTTGTTTGGGAATATCCTTCTCTTCGCTCTTCCCTTCGTTCTCCTCTTCTTCTTCTTCTTCCTCATCCTCCTCATCATCATAGTCCTCCTCTTCCGCTCTTGCGGTTTTCTTAGCCATGGCACCGTTAGTTAATGCAATGCCATCTGAACTGCTAGGTACAACAGTAGCACCACCACTACCCAGAACAGATTCCTCGTCATCATCAGACTCAAGACCTTCAAAGGTTTCGTAGCCTCTGTGGTTGACCTCTGTGGGATCGGGGTTCTCAGTGTCATAGAAGTAGTCTACAGCCTTTTCCCATAACAGGTACCTCACAGTGGAAGAGAGGTAGCGAGTTGATTTGTTTCCGGGTTTGAGATACACCTCCTCATCTATAGGAGTATGGGAGCCGTTCTTCGAGCCATATAAGGGACCCCCAATTGCGACGTTGCTGCTGATACTGTTGTTGTTGTTGTTATTGATACTATGGCTAGTGCCATTGAAAATAACGGCCGGAGTTGATACAGTGCTCTGTTTCATACTCTGGTCGGCATCAACCATGGAGACATCACCGTCTGCTGTTGAGTTGTCTAATATGGTAGTGTTTTGGGAAGCCGGATTCGGGTCGTCGAATGTAAGCGATAGGTTTCCATTGATGAATTCCTGCCATACAACTAGTCTGTGCTTGTATGGATATGGGTGACCTGTGGAGTCCTTAGGGTGAAGGACTGCATCCAGCAGGTTAAACTGTTGGCTGGTAAGGTAACAGTTGAAGAAACCCTGGTCAAAGAGCCTGTTGGTGAGCCCGCATAGGGCCTTAGAGTTGTTAGAGGAAAAGAGCCTCAAGTGTCGGTTCTCGTTGTCCATTGTTGTGGTGGGGGGTATGCCGAAACGCCATTAACCTAATGAGCTAGTGAGGAATGGGATACTTTCTTGGGCCTCAGTGCCTGTATGGATGGGTATGGACAGACAGTCAAGTACTATAAAAGCTCAACCGGTGGGGTGTCGTGGTAAATGAGAGACGGTGTGTTCAACAGGGCCTTGCCCAACGGTGTTTTGTGTATCTATATATATATATTCCGTGACACACAGACAGGAAGGCACACTCCACACCTACTCCATATAGGCCTCGTTCTGGCTTAATGTAGAGACTGCAGTCTGTGGGCTGTACAACTAGTGAAAAATCACTCTCTCCACAGCCGCTCCAAGCACCTGCGCAATTAAAACACCCCGAGAAATGTCGAATACTATCCACAGAGCCCGTCTGAAGATTGATTGAGAAGTTTCTCGATGTATTTGCCGCTGAATGCTAATATTCCAACTCCCTCTTGCCAGGGAACCTCTCCTCTTAAACCCTGTAACCGTGTATTTTACCTGCGTGCTTGCACCGATGCGCTCCCTCAGTACGCGAGGTGCATACAGCGTGCAAGCATAGAGTATGGGGGAGCTTATGGCTAGCAGCGTATAATATATGGTGAATGTACTACTATGGATGTATGATAGTGGTGGATGTACTATATTATCATGAATGTACTAATAATAAATCATGGGTGTGCTAATATGTACTCTCACGAATTTACTATGTACTGGAATGTACACTTATCGTCATGGATGCGGGATATTGGAGTAGTCATATATAGCACTTGTAAAGACCAGCCAAAGCATGGAGACAGTGTTGTCTCTTGTAAGACGTATAGTGTCTAATGATGCCGGCTTGAACTAAGAGAGCAAGTGGAGTTGATACACCTCAAGGAGCGCCGAGGAACCGCTTCGAAAAACACGTAGGTAGACAACGGCAGCAATTTATCAACCAGAGAACAAGACATATACACAAATCAATCTCCATAAAAAAACAAAACCATAAACAAAAAACGCAATCTCTGGTTAGTTCTTTTCACTCATCGTAACCTGTGAGTTTCATGCCTAACGTTATCAATGTCTGCGAAATGCCGCTTCTCAAGCCATAGTCCAAACCACTGATCGAGGTGTCTGAGTGCCCTTCCTCGCCAGCAGTCCCCATGTAAAGTCTTAGATACGCAATTAGGTTCTCCAGCACTTGTTTGTTGTACTGAGAGCGTTCCATGTCATAACATGCAGGGTCATTCTCCAGCACCGTAATCACCGTTTGAAGCACACAGATGAAAGCCAATAGCGAGTATGCTCCGCTGGTCCCACCGGCTGATATCAAGTCATTGTTCTGCTCACTGATGCGCAAATGGTTACGGATCAGCTTACGCGACAGCTCCTTGCGGTTCCCGGAATAGTGGTGCAAGATGAGAGCGCATGTCAACGGCAGCTTATTCTCTACAGACAGCATCGATGCTGTGGCTGGAATGCCTGCTAGCGCATACTGCTCTCTATTGTATGCCATTTGGCGGGCCAGACGGCGGATCGTTGGATCGGAAACCCCTTTGCCCTGCAACAAGTCCTCTATAGAACCTGATGGTGGCAACGTTGCGTTGCTGTCACTGCTGAAAGTGTTGGCAGTGTCCAGGGGAGGACGAGCTGATTCGCTGTTCTCACACTCTTCTTCCTCAAGATCGTCTTCCAGATCTTCCTCTAGCTCTTCCTCTAGCTGCTCTTCCATATCTTCTCCTTCCACCTCATTCTCTGTATCCTTAAGGTCTAGCTCATCACCATTAAACGTTTCCAGGTAATCAGCAGTCTTCACCATCTCATCCTTGATCATCTCAAACACCTCATTCAATGCCTTGACATCTCCAGTGTTGGCAACACACTCAAACAGCTTCCAGACTTTGATCAGTTTAGGAGACAACTTAGGGATGGTAGCCTCGTTAGCCACGAGCTGCCTATGTATCTCATGCGAATAGTCCACAAACTCCTCGTGGAGAGTCTCCGTATCCGACGCATCGTCATTCTCATTCTCCTCCTCCTCCTCCTCCTCCTCCTGCTCTTGTGCCTCCTCTGCATCTTCTTCGTCATCTTCTTCTCCCCTGCTGTTGTGGCCCTTAGTACCCTTAATCTCGCGCTCAGAGAGGGTTGTCACATAGTCAACAAGCATCTCCCTCAACATGAGAGCACTCCTCACAAAGCAAACCAAAGATACAACAAATGTGTTTGCCTCATCAGAAACATCATACCCAAATTCTGCCACGACATTCAATGTTGCTGCATCAGCATCCTCGTCAACATCTCTAGGCAATCCAAGCGCATCCACAATCTGAACCACCAAAGACCCAGATTGAACAAACTCAATGTCATGGCTGAGCAGACTACGAATCTGCGCAACCTCTGCGGATTCTGACGTGGACTTTGAATCCTTGGTATGCCTGATGAGAGACAACATATAAGAGTTGAGCTGCTTTGGAAGTCCCAGGATTCGTGAAACCCATGGACCAAGCTGAAAGATGGCTAGTTGTGTTAGAACTGCACGGTTGAACTCAAAGATTATGACATCGTCAGACCGTTTCATGATCTCT
Source organism: Kuraishia piskuri (assembly GCA_030567595.1). NCBI lineage: Eukaryota > Fungi > Ascomycota > Pichiomycetes > Pichiales > Pichiaceae > Kuraishia > Kuraishia piskuri. Next base: position 203,855 of record JAJLSM010000024.1, read on the forward strand.
GTGAAATGCTCATCAAATGACATGCATCTCAAAAAGAACAAAAATATCGTCGTCCAAGATGATACAGGTGGACCGGACGATCCAACACACCCATCAGATGAAGCGATGGCCGCTTCGAGCTGGTTTCTATGCCACTTCCGCATCTCTAGGTTCAGCTGCTGTATCCTGCTGATCTTGGAATTCAGCTCCTCAGTGACCACTCCTGATCTATGCAAAACCAATTTACCAACCTCCTGTAAAATATGGATGTATTCTCCGGTAATGTGAACAGTTGGGTCCATCTTCTTGGAGGCAACATTGTCATCGGTGTGGGATCTGAACCAAACCCCAAACACTAACGGCTGCAACATAGCATACAACCCACCAAACACCAACAAGTATCTTATCATGTTCCAGAATGGAGCAAACGAAGGCTCTGACAAAATCGGAAATAGCGTGTGGAAAGGTAGTATGGAGAGACCACGGTAGTTGAAGGAGTCTCCGCCAGCAGAGACATTACCACTATCAAACAGCTGGGATCCCAAAAGAGTGGTCATACCCCCCATGAGGAGCTTGTTGCCCAGAGACATAGACGGATGGTGTACTTCCTGTGCTTGGTTGGGCGGTTGTGACTGTTGTTGTTGTTGCGGCTGTGGCTGCTGTGGCTGCAGAGGGTTTATCTGTTGCTGCTGCTGCTGCTGCCTCACCGCAATGTACTGCTGCCCATTCATGGAAATCATGTTTTGCGGCAACTGCATCATATTCATGCTTTGAGTGGTTTGAGGTACGCTCTGTCGTTGGTGAATAGGCCTTGACAAAGGCATATTTCCTAACATGCTATTCGGCACAAACATATGTTGCTGCTGCTGAGGCTGCTGAGGTTGATTCTGGACCAGAGGAGCTTGCTGTAACATGAGACGCCTCAGATTAATCAGCTCGTTAGTCAGCTGGCTGTTCTTGTTTTCCAAATGTTTTATGTACTCAGTGGCCTTGGTGAGAATGCTACCCTTGTTCAACTTGGAAGCAGGGGCCAGGCCGTCCAGACCTTCATATGCCTCTATCGTCTCTGACGCGGCAGCCCTTAACGATGGCACAGAATCTCTGAGTGCCAGAAGTTTTGAGTTGATGTTGGTACGGTATTTCTTCTCGATCATGTTATGAGAGGACCTATCCTTCTTGGGCTTGGAGACCCGGCCCCCTTCGCCGCTGCTTGCTCTATCTAGTGCAGCTGATTGTGGCGTCTTGGACTTATGATCCGAGTCGGGAGACACATTATTGGTTAGCGAACCCATATTTGGAGATATGCTGTTTGCAAAGGCATTGCTAGGGGAAGACTCTATGGAGGATCCGTTGGGAGTTGGCGGCACCATGGAGGCCTCTGCGATATTATCCAGACCAGTAAATCCACCCTCTGTAGCGTGAGATCCATCGTCATTACCCAAGAGAAAGAGTTCATTAAACAGGTCTTCTGTTTTCAGGTCCTGTTGTCCTCCTTGAAGAGGAAGGTAGCCAGTATTAACTGCTGCTGGAGCAACAGTATTACCAATAGTTGCACCTTCATCCTTTACGTGTACAGTAGTAGTAGTAGCAGGAGGAGGAGGAGGACCGGTGCTCGTATTTTGTGCGAGCCAACTGTCTGCGGAGTCTGTAGTGGAACCGGAGCTTGTAAAGAGCATCCCATTGTCAAGTCCGCTGCTGAGTCCCTCGTTTGTGCTCAAAGGCGAAAAATCATTGCTGGCAGCCTTGGAGTTGAATAGGTCCTGGGGATCGTTGCCCAAGGAAAACAGAAACGAGTCTGTATCCTGGAAGGTGTAGTTGAAAGTGTTGGAATCCATCCTGCCTCTCGCAGAATGAAAATCCTGTAGGGTATGAGGCAGCGCGGTTGATTACGCACAGATGTTTGTATAGTGTGAATATAGTAGAGTCACACAGCTGCTTTGTTCAGCAGTGTGAATATAGGTGTGGATTGGGCAGCACTGTTTTTGCACCGTGACTGCTGTAGAAGCTGCTGTGCCGCAGGTTTTGACTGTTCTTCGGTGTTCAGCCCGTGCAGATGACACTGGAGTGTAAGGGAAGGCAACCACCGTTATAGCAAAGGAACGACAAAAACTGAGTGAAATAATACAGACTGCTGTATGGCAGCTATGGATGTGTCAACAATAAAAAGCAAAAACACAACATAAGAGAACCTTTGGGGCAAGTTAATATATACGATACCAACTTTATAGAAATCGTTGACCATCCCCCCTCCTGTACCCCCCTTGGCTACCCCAGAACGCTTCTCCTCTCTCTCTATATGTGTGTGTGTGTGTCCCTCTCCTGCACTTTTCTTTATCCCCGAGGGCATTGATGCGTGCATGCGGACAAAAAGCCAAAGGGAAAAAAAACCACTGTACCCATACCTACACAGCGCATAGGTGAGCATACGGCAGGAAACCTTAAGGGAAGACCAATGGGGGCCCCCTCCGTGGGCCATGGGCCGCGGAGCCAATGTGTAAATGACAGGCAGATATGCCGCAAGCCGTGTGAGGCGCGCCTCGTCTAGCGTGCAACTCTGAGTGCCATGCGTAGCTTGGGGGAGCCATCACCCCGTTGAAAGCCATCGGTTAGGCGTGAGATGAGGAGTGCCGGCCGGCTATCGTGTATGATGATGTATGGACGTGCAGGGATGCCTTGAAAGACAATGCTGAACGGAGTTATATAGTAGGCACAGATGCAAAAACACAGCCTTAAAGCCGGACCGAGCTTGGAGAAGCCGAGCTGCATCAATTAATAGTCCATGCAACAACCTGGACTAGAGAGGAACTCATGCTGTTAATTAATGATTCAGAGGCTGGACAGGGGTGAGGGTAGTGTCAAGCTTGACTAAGCTAGAATACCTGGTGATAGACAGCACCTTTAAAGGATATTTTTCATCCATCATAACTCTCACTCTCAGATTTTTTTGGCAGTTCTCAGATCTCCTCCCAACCCAATGTGCCTTTTTGCCCGTTTTGCCCGTTGTTCGGAGTATATATAATCGAAATGCTTCCAACAGCAAGTTTCACCGTCACACTGTCGCAGAGGCATTTCAAAGGTTCAGCCAGGTAGTCTCCATCCATGATGCTAAGGTTGCATGAGAGTCATACCACGACAGTGAACACCAAAAAGCATATTTAATGTATTACATACAATACCAGGAGTAGAACCGCTGAATGCCTCTCCTCTGCAACGCAAGCGTGCATTTGATCAGAAAGCTTATCATCTCCACACAAAGCCTCTACACAACTCAGCAAGAGCGTGTCCCATCCACCTCGATTGCCTTTCTGCCGGGTGTGCCAATGCCCGCTGCTGCTGCTGCCTCTGCTATCGCTCAGCCTTAGGCAACAATAGTTGGCACGTTACAGTGACTCAATCGGTGGTTACACTCACTTTCTGTACAAGCTGAGCCAAGTCCCAGGTAGTTTATAGTTACCCTACCTGATTATTAAGAGTTACCAGAATCTTCCAGTGACCAGATGTACGCAGACAGCCGGCCGTCAGTGCCACCAACCATAGATTCTTCCTTCCTTCCTTCCTTCCTTCTGGTCTTGTCTTCTGAGCCCTTGTTGGTGACGGATTGCAGGGAGATAAGTGATGTCAAGGCACCTTGAGTGTGTTTTTCACATACGACTAAAGGGTTTTATATCATCATCCATCTTGGCAACTCATCTTGCAAAGAAGGTTAGCATTCGCATATACACACAGTCCAACTAATTTACAATGTCTTTAAAACGTATTAACAAGGAGCTCTCTGATCTTGGCAGAGATCCACCCTCCTCATGCTCCGCCGGCCCAGTGGGCGATGATCTCTACCACTGGCAGGCGTCCATAATGGGTCCTCCAGACTCCCCATATGCCGGTGGTGTGTTCTTCCTCAGCATCCACTTCCCTACAGACTACCCATTCAAGCCTCCAAAGGTGTCCTTCACCACCAAGATATATCACCCAAACATCAACGCCAACGGTAACATCTGTTTAGACATCCTCAAGGACCAGTGGTCCCCAGCCCTCACCATCTCCAAGGTGCTGCTATCCATATGCTCATTGCTAACAGATGCCAACCCAGACGATCCTCTGGTGCCAGAGATTGCTCACATCTACAAGTCCGATAGACCAAAGTACGAGGCCACCGCCAAGGAGTGGACAAGGAAGTATGCCATCTAAGCTTGCTCCCACAGTGTGTGGTGCTAGTAGAATATGGTCGTCAATAGAAGGTGATTTACTGTGTATATTCTTTCTGTTTTTTCTCCTACAAGGTCAAATGAATCTCCTCCCGATGACTTGAATCAACGTTATGTATGTATCTATGTAGCTGCTAAAAAGACAAAAGAGAGAGGCTCGGTGTGGTGATTACTCGTTGGGCTACCCTTGCAAGGACAACCGCAGAAGATGGGCTTAGTAACTCTTCCTGGGAATTAAAGAGCCTGTGGTCAACTATATATATGTATATGGTGTATTTATTGGTGTGTATTTCTAATCTCAATATATACGCATATGCTCATAGTGATGGATGAGTACACTAGCACTAGTCACCTAACGAATCTGCCACCTAACCTATCTGCCCTCTCTAACGTGAGTGCTTCCCGTTCAGGTAGCCAGCCGTTTTTGGTCGTCTGCCCTCTCCAGTGTGCCTCCCCAGTACAGCAATGGCTCCAGCATTTGCATGGTGCGGGAGTGCATCGCGGATGGAGCAGGAATCGTGGGTGGTCAATAACAGAAGAAGCTGGAAAGCAGTTCCCATTGTTTCCATAGCAAAAAGTACACATGGACGCATTTATTCAATGCTTCGCTCCACCGCTTCCCAAAGATTACATTAACCACTGCTCACTCAGTCACATCTCAGACCTCTGTCGTATATCTCCCGCTCTGCATGTGGTATTAGAGCTCCGGGGTTGTGCGGGCACATATTGCAATGCGGTACAGGCAAATGAGCAACGCCGTACGATCATGGTGGATGGATCACTGGAGGGTGCGTCGACAAGATACCTACTGGAATCCCCCAAAATACGCTGATTGAATTTTTATGTTCAAGTATTAAATTATTCCAAAAACAGACAGGGGCGATTCTAAGGATAAATAAGCCCTTAGAATCGCCCCTGTCTGTTAGTTCCTGCCCCCCCGCTGTTGCTGCTAACTTCTGGGAGGGATTACCTGCGTCTTCCTGTGTTCCTCCCTCATGTGCAGTGGGTCCCTACCCGCTGGCAACCGAGATAACGGCTTTGGACACTGGCGGTCGTGCATGCTACAGGAGGGAAAGGAGCGGCATTACACGGCTAACTTGGGGCCGGGGAAAAAATCCAGGCGAGCTGATCTCCGCCTAGTAATTAAGACAATATGTTACCCTTGTTGCTGTGTAAGTACACTCAGTTAGGATTCACTCACAATCGCATCAAATACCTCTCTATTATCCACAATGAACACAATTGGAGGTGCAGTGAGCCGAAGCATAGATGTGCCAGGAGGAGTTGGCGATGCAGCAGGTATTCCGCCCCAGGAGAACATGCCAAGCACGGCACTAGTGGTGGTGAAAAATGCAGATGACAAGCTACAGTTCAAAAGAAACTATAAGGCGTGTCTAAATTGTCGAACTAGAAAGGTCAGATGTGATCTAGGCAGCGTGGATAACCCACATGATCCCCCATGTGCTAGATGTAAGAGAGAGCGCAAAGAGTGTGTCTTTGCAGAGAGCCGAAGGGGCGGGCCTGCGAATATCCTTGCCGGGAAAAAGAAGCGCGGGATCGAAGGGTCCATGTCTCCCCAGCCTCAACAGCGTGAAGTCCAATATATCGGTGGTGCTTCTGCCTTCAACCAGCCTTTGGCCCAACCATATCATGCTGCATCTGCAGTCCGTTCACAAACCCACCACCCTTTACAGATGGGGACCAAAGCCGGAAACATGGGAGTGGGCCACCATGGAGAGATCAATGCAGACATTAACAACCGAGGTGGTGATATTCACCTGCATGAGCAACATGGTCGGCTACTACCAATGCCAAACTCACTCATGCTCTCCCCCCAGAACATGAGGATGGCAGGCACTGATGAAAAGTATATACACCAGGAAACACAACTGCCCCCTTTGAAGATCCCAGCACATGGTCAGATGGCACGAGACTTGTCAGGAAACGTCCAAACTTCATCTCCGGGTCCTTCCGCCCAAGGGTATGCACCAGCTCAGAATTATGAACAGAATCCGCAGCTACACTATAAGCGCTCCAGCTACTCCAGCACTACATCAACATCGATGGTTTCCTCTCCATCTGCCGGTGTTGCAGATATGAACACAACAAGTAGCACCATGATGTACTTGGCACATGTGGCGGGTGACATAGCAAGAGCTGATGACAGAGATCGTATTGATGGTAGAGCAAGGCACCAAGCGCTAGAGGATGCAGGCATAGTGAAAGCCAGAGCGGAGATAGTCGATAGGACGAGCATCACAAGAACTAGCTCAACTGCTAAAGACATTGTTGCAGTTCCCCCCAAGCTAACAGCAAGTATTTCACAGAAATCAGAAACGGATGTCACAATTCCGAACGATTTATCGCAGGGTAGTCCGCAGCATAAGAAGAGCTTGGAAGATATTCGCAGAGAAAGCGCCGTCAGCCCCTGCCAAGCGAAGGAACGGGACCTATCAATGCCCACCAGGGGCTCCAACTCAGGAGGGTATCCCAATATATGGTCTAATGGTGAACTACCAGGCAAGGGTCACCAGAACAACAGGACTGAGAGATATGCTATGCCTCCTATATCGTCCCTGGGAGAAGTAAGACCCAAGCCTTCTGCGAGATTGTCTGATATTCCTTATATTGGGGATGATCCCACCTGTGTGCTCAAAGAACATGAGGCAAGGAGCCTGGTCACTTTGTTTTTCACCTCCATGCACCCTTTTTTCCCCTATATTCCTCCAGAGCTGCATGACGGCGATGTACTAGCGAGCTACCCCATGCTCCTGTGTATTATACTCACCATCAGTGCTAGGTACCACCCGTTTTATGAAACAGCTGATAATAGGAGTGCAGGAGCAGACAATGGTGATCCTCCAGCATCCTCCTCGGGTTCCCCTCATCCCGCTTCCCCGGTACCAGGCTCAGGTGATCGTCTCGCACGCCACATTGAAGTGCACGAGCGCCTATGGGTGTTCTGTCAGAGGCTTATTTCACAGACTGTTTGGGCAGAGGCATCCACCAGATCGATTGGCACTGTATTTGCATTCCTGTTGTTCACTGAGTGGAACCCTAGGGCTATTCATTGGAGGTGGGTAGACTATGCGAATGAGGCTGACACCAATAACATGGATAACGATCGTGATGACTCTGAGAACAGACTAGCAGGTCTGGGTGCTCTGCGCAGAAGTGACCGTATGGCCTGGATGTTAATTGGTTCGTCGGTGAGACTTGCGCAAGATATGGGTTTCATGGAGACTCGTCCTTTGGTGTTTTTAGCAACACATATTGCTGAAACCAACACCGCTATGAACATCAACAGGAGGTCCATGTTGTCACAGTCGCTTAGTGAAGTTGATCTGGGGTATGACAGTGAGGATGAACTACAGGATGTTACCAGACGTTCGTCATTGAGAAGAGATGCCGGACGGCAGCCAATCCTGCCATCCAACTATGGCATGGATGATAACAACGACGATATTGATGAAGTGAGATTGCATTTTACCAGAGAGCAGAAGGCCAAGCTTGAACTGCTGCAAATCATGTCGCTATGTTATGAATCACTATACGGTTCGAAGCCAAAGTTGGACGGGCTGGATCGCTACCAGCATTTGGCCGTTCTCGACATCCTCTCCAGAGTTCTAGAGAGTTGGTACCGTCGCTATCATATGTTGCTAATTCCTTCAAACAGCCACACCGTGCACAAGAAGTACAAACACGAGCAACAATTGCTGAAGCCCAACTCTAAGTACTGTAAAGATCTGGCCGAGCAATTAGAGAGAGAATCGTTGATCTTTGACTATTATTATGCGAAGCTCTATGTGTATTCCTTGGCTCTGTCGAACGAGACGATATCGATGGCCAACAGCAGAAAGAGAGCACGTCAACTGCGCTTGGATGAGCTGTCCAAGTCTTCCAGATATGTCGAGCTAGCATTTCAGGCAGCCAAAGAGACGCTTGAAGTGGTTCATAGAACACACAAGCTTCGACTTCTCAACTACATGCCTGTACGGTGGGTCACTCGTATTGTGAAGGCCGTGGCATTTATCATCAAGTGTTACCTGACCCTGACGAGCCCAGTAGCAGGGGTCTCTCCCACTGATCCATCTGCTGTTGCATCTGCAAACTCGGCAATTATGAGACTGTCTGTGATCCCATTAGAAGAGATAGTCTCCATTATTCAAAAGGCAGCTATCACGCTGCGTGAAGCTACCCCGGACGAGCTCCACCTCTGTACCCGTTACTCTACCATCCTGATGTACTTGTGCTCACAGTTCAAATCCAAGATTAGCAGTGGAAAGCCTGAAAACAACATGGATTATGAGCAGCGGATCAACGGAGAGAGCATGAGCACCGCATCCATGAGGATCGATGGCTTGGGAGCGCATGAGTTTCCCAAGGACTCAGGAGATGAAAATACCAAGCTGTCCACTGAGCAGCCTGCCATCTCCGAAAAGATCTCTTCCACTGCTGCCATGGCTTCTGCTGATAATAACTTGTCAGGCACTGAGGTGTTTTCTAGCCATCTTCCACAAGGGCCTGGTCAGCAACAGCAGCATCAATCGAGGTATCCTTCCATGCCTCCCGAGGGAGCAAATATCCAAGGAATGCCTCCGACGCAGCAGTTCTTTGACGATTTCTTTTCCAACCCTTCGGACACTGTGTTCAATTGGTTTTCTGATAACAATGCTTTGGGCAATGTTCCTGGTCTGGACTTCGTAGAACCTTGGGCTGCTCAAATCGAGCAAGATTTCATAAGGAACAATGCTCCTGCGAAGCCTGCCAACGTGTAGTGACAGGAGAGAGTCAATTGGCGCCTTTGTCGGTTTACTATACTTATAAATATGTCTATATCTTGCATCATATTAAATTCTCTTGCCCTACAGGTTCCAAAATGTGTCTGTGAACAGTGAAAGACTATGATGTATTAATGACAAAATGCAAAAATTAAATATTATCAAACTAGTATGCATGTAACGTGTACTGATTCACATAACCCTTAATAAGTAGGCTCGTATGATTACATGATGGTACATTTTTCGTCATCGCGGTCCGTATATCCTGTAGAGTCCCCCTCTGATAGTTTTGAAGCCTTTTTGCTCTTACCTCTTCCCTTGAACAACCTTCCTCTTCTCTCTGAACCAGTGGATTTCACGCTCGATAGTCTCAGAGGACCACCTGGGCGTGAATGTGCCTCTGGCGACTGAAGCGGGGATAAAAGAGGAACCGATACTGCGCCGGATTTCTCAGCATCCGACTTTAGCCATTGCGAGCCCTGTACAGGGCTGGTTAATTGTGGGTGGTGTTGTGGCATACTGGCATCATTTGCCCTTTCAGAAGCGTCGGCACTTCCTGTGGTGGTCTTCTTCTCCTTGGTTTCTTTGCTCTCCTTTGTCTCCTTTGTCTCCTTCTGCCGAGTACTCAACATGGATAGCCTACTCCTTAGTGAGGGCGCAGAAGACCCGCCTGTCGATCTGGGCTCATCCTTTGCCGGTGTGGGCATCAATAAAGACTGCAAAGGGGCATCAGAATCTGTGCCGTCAACCATATCCTTACTTGAGTCCTTGCTCGACATGCCTGGCATCAACTGCGATAGCTTCCAGTTCACACGATCTACAAATGTCTCCTCTTCACCAGAGGATGATGTCCCTGTAGGTGCCACTACGCCACTGTTAGGCACATTTTCGGCATTGAAGATCGCGCCCCTGCTAGGTTTACGAGAAGAATTCAATGAAGTATAAGCAGAAGACATGTGCGACAAGGTGGGAACACCAGTGGAACCGGCAGCATTATTGCTCAAAGGTGTGGGAGCAGTATCAGTGGCCCACTGTGCGGCATCCATGGTGTCTTCCTTCACGTAATTCCCCTCAGCATCTGTAATGTACCAGTAGTACATATCACGGATATCGATGTAGTTGTGATCGGTAGGAGACACTTCTATGTGATACTTAGATAGTACGGGAATGCTGGAGGCAGACTGAGACTCACCTACGGCTTTGTGTGGGTCCTTTTTAGTACGAGATGAAGAACGTGACATGGAGTCGGCAAAATTGAAATGGCGCAAATGTCGATTGATCCTTGAGGAGCCACTGCTGGATACCGCAGAGCTGGTGTCCGCGAATGAGAGCTGTGCATCCTTGGAGGTAGCATCCTTTGTATCTTTCTCTAATGATGACAAAGGGGGTGGTGGAGACAATATACCCTGTTGAACAGCAGAGGGAAAATTCAGCTGGGGGTTCTCGTGGCTGCTGACCGGCGGCAGAGGGGAGGCGGGGAGATTCTGCCATGAGAGAAGTGGAGGGGTATGGGAATCGGACTGGAGTTGTAGGGTGGTCTCTGATGCGGTGTCCTTGGCGTTGCCATCACTAGAATTATTGGATGATCCCAAACCGGTCGCTGGTATCCCCCCCTGCTGCACGGTTTGCAGGTGGGAGCCACCAGATAGAGAAGACAACTGCGATAGTTCGCTTGCCAGAGACTCCTTCCTGATTGTTGTGTTGAGGGAAGCCGTGTTTGGGGGCTTACGAAGCTCATTAATGCTACTCTCGGCCCAATACTTCTCCCTTGTTCCTGGAAGGGACACAATGGGGATATGGGGCGCCTCCGGTTGTTGCTGGGGAGGTTTGTTCTGTGACTGAGAGACCATGGCAGAGTCACTGGGTGTTGTGCTTTTAACGGAGATTGCGCCACTATTGGTTGAAGACTGTTCGCGGCTTACTGTGTTGGTAATCTCGCTGGCTTCCATCACCCTATAGAATAAAAGATATGGCGACTCTGCCTCCATTGCTTCCTCGAAAGTAACTTCCTTGACCTTTTCGGTGTTCTTTTCAAGGTCATTGAACAAAAGCCATGTAGCCCTGTCCTCATTGCTCTCCTCTTCCTGCCTGAAGGGGTTCTTACGTGCCAACGCCACATAGTGGCCGGAATTGACCGAATCGCCGCGATGGCACACGCAACTTTCCAATACCATCATGAAGTTGCCAAACGGCGCGGAGAAGTCCTTGCTGCGCTCAAAGTTGACTGTGTTTGGAGACTGCTCTTTGTGGCGATCCTCAGAAATGAAGTACGGGTGATGAATTATGGAGGGAATCACAATCTTACGTTTAATCTTACGCGCTTCGCCCCTCTCGTTCCAGGTGTATCGCTTCAGACAAATCGGTATCACTGGACGAGTTGAGCCGTACTTGAGATCAAAAGCACTTGGTTCTCTATCGTCACCCCTTTGAGTGGTAGTCCTCACTAGGGACTCTTTCCTAGCGTCAATGGTTCTCTGTCTGTAGAGCTGCTCTGAGTTGTGGGCCTTCAGCTCTATGGAGGGATCAGGGTAATAGGGTAACAACTGTAGGAACATCCAGGCTGGCAGGGTGACCTCTGCTGAGAAGGAAGAGGACTCCCGTCTCGACAGTCTTGGTGGCTGGGGAACCGGTGCAGTCATGGGCGGCGGAGGAGGTGGAGCCCTCTGTGGCGGAGGAATTGACGGTGACGGGTATGACGGCGTTTGTGGTGTTCCGCTAGCCTGTGTCAAAGCCGCTAGAGCAGCAGAGCTGCTCAACACGCTCACAATAGTTGAGGATCTCGAGCGCGCGTTCACCAATATATCCGAGATACGGGTAATGGAGCCGTTCTCGTTTCCATTGATGTTGCCTGTTGTGCCTACCCTCCTCAAAGCTGAAGTGTTGGCAACCGAGTTGGAGTGCGTCACCGAAGGAGAGATTTCGCCACCACCAGACGCTATGTTAGCACTCCCGGGAAAGTAGCCAGTCGGAGGGTTGCTGTCAAGTGTGGGAGTAGAGGCTGCCGTTTCGTTGGAGGTGACACCAACCAGCGACTCGTGCGAGGTACTCGTCTTCACCCCATCAATGGCTGTGTAGAGGCTGCCTTCTCTTCCGACGGTGTCATCGTGAGAAGTTACAACCACTCCTCTCTTGACATATTCGCCAATCTCTTTTTGCTCCGCTTCACTGATGACCGAGCCATCGTCTTCATCAAATGTGAACATCTCAGCTCCCACCGACAACTTGCGTTGGATCTCCAATGTCTTCCTCCTTTGTAGATGGCGCCTGACACTTATGGAATTGTTGAAGTAAGCATTCAAACACTCCTCTAGAGAGATGGGGTCAGGGTTTTCGTCTTCGGCACCACGCGTGCTCGATGTTTCACTCGCTCTGTCGTCTTCCTCCACCTCCGAGGTTGTAATCTTCAGAGCATCCATCGAGAGCGGAGGAGACTTTACAGCCTCTTTCCCCTCCGGTATGGAGATCAGTAAGCACCTTTCCTGGATGAACTTGAGGTCATCGTTAAGGTTGAACTTACCACTGTGGATGATGTCAATCTTGAGAGTCAGCAAGGGCAGACCCAGGCACTGCATGAGAAACTCAAACATCATTAGAACGTCCTGCTGCTTCATTGAAATGCAATCCTGGAATCCCAGCCGGGATAGATGGGTACACAGCACCTGCATCAGATCCACGGTGATAACCTCGCCCGCACGCAGCAGGTTTATGATGAACCTTAAGATCATTTTCAACTGGCCCAGTTGTTTCTTCAGCTTGGGGTCGAGCTTTTCACCGGAATATTGTACAACAGACTCCTCGTCCACCTCTCTGTCCAGCAGGAGGGAGTCAAAGTTGTCCATGCGTGCAAACAGGGCAAAGAGCAGTGAGTCGAGGTAGCATAGAACTGAGTTCCAGTTATCCATGCCCGCCAGGTGTATTTGCATGTCATCGTTGGCATGCAACAGGGAATACTGGTGTTTGTAGCGCATATGGTTGGAAACAAGCATGTAATTTGCACTGAGGTCCCAATACCTACAGAAGCGGAAGGCCTTAGCCAGGGATTTTCCCGAGAAACGGGTCAGAACGGCAACGGTGATCTCATCCGTCGGCACTTTTTTCGTGTATGCTTTTCCGACGGCATGCGTAATGAGGTTCTTGAGTTGCTTCTCGGAAGCAGCCGTGGAAGATGACCTGGAGTCTTTGGCCAGGGTGGTGCTGTACTTGCAGAGAACATAGAGCACTTCGTTCCAGAATTCCTCCGGTATCTAGAGGTTTGCGGTGTTAATTTAGATGAAAACAACAAAGCCATTTTCACACTGGTGCAATACGTACATTTCCCGGCTGTGGTGTCTGCTTTTCACCGCTAAGTGTCCGGCTCTTACCCTTGAGCAGTGCTGAGGATGATGAGGACATCCCAGCAGAGGGGGGGTATGTTGGGGGAGGTGTTCTTCTGCAGTACCACGTTCAATAGGGGTGGGATGCAGCAACAGCTGGTGAAATACCCTCAACCACAACAGAATGCAATTGCTCCTTTTGACTTAAGGTGCTTGGATCTTGGATCAACAAGCCCTCAGAAGGCTCTTCTCTCTGCAGTGTGGTTACATAATAGTTGTCCCCTCCCACCTCCATCTCTCCCGCTATCTGAGCCTCATCGCTTCTCTACCGCTATTGTGGGTACCCTATGCCCTGGCCATTGCCTGAATGGGACTTCCATAGTGTTTATCTGCAGCCGTATGGGCCGCACGACCTTTTTCCTTGCAGAGAGATAGCTGGGTGAGAGATAATCCGTAGTGGGATTACCAGATCAGGTCCTCGAATAGTTACAGCGGTGGAAGCAGAGAAGCCGAGGCGCACCCCGGCGAGGGCAGAGAGTACAGAATACCGAGGGTGGATATGCATTGAGAGTGGGTGAAGGTGATGAGAAGCGGTGGGTGAAGCGGTGGGTGTTGAGGGGGCAGAGAGTAAGGAGGGCTAGAGAATCAAGAGAGCCGGAAAGTCAGTACTGCTAGCGAATCTGCTAGTGAATCAGGTCTGCTACAAAATCTGCTAGAGAATCGGGAGGTCTGAGAGTTCTAGACAGCCAACACAGATGTGGAGAAAGTAGCAGAGAATAGATCAAATATATGGGCCCAGATACTATTAAGGAAAACACCATAGGTAATCTCATGGATCGAAGTATACCCAATAGAGTGCAGTGACCAGTACTATCTGCAACTATTGTGGGCAATGGATAAGTCGGAGTGCGAGAGAACGTGGGGTGTGCACCGCGTGGGGGATGCAGTGTACGTGGCATAAGTGGGGATCCACAGAAACACTGTGTGGCCTCGGTTTACGCTGGGGAAATCGTACTTTGTGGGCGATTTGGTCTGGCTCTGAGTCTGGGAGTTGTAGTCTTTGCCTGAATTTTTGTCTGACTTTTTCACTCGACTGGTTCTGCAAATGGTGCATCATTTATGGTGCATCATTTATCCTATGTAGCGAGTACGATAGCGATTGTCCTGCACCTTCTGACTGCGTTCTAACTCTGCTCTAAGTGCCCCCTAACTGCCCTCTAACTGCCCTCTAACTGCCCTCTAACTGCCCTCTAACTAATCTACTGCTGACTCCCTGCAACTGCCTACTACGCGCCAATTGCACCTAATACTGCGTTCTAACTCCCTGCAGCTACCTGCAACCGTCCTGCAACTGCGGTTGCTCCTACGTCACTGGGATTGACTTGAATATATGGCTACAGATTATGTGGGCGTGGTGCATGAAGACACTAGTAGGGTGCAGCAGCAGCGGACAACCCGCGGAGACACACCGTGTAGGCAGCGCCCATAGTGGGGGTCTCCTCTTGGGGGGAGGCCCTGTGTGTGGGGAAGTGGTTAAAAGAACTGTGAGCATGCAAGGCCGGTGTGGGGCAGTTGATCTAATACTCTGGGAGATGCGGGAACGGACACGTCTCGTTTCTCTCTCTGCAAACTTTGAAGTTTGAAGTTGGGCCCTCTCAGGTTTGTGATTGGTCAAGTGGGATGTGATATGAGACACCACAAGATGTGGTACTTTTGGCATCATCAAAAACAAGTATTTGTCCCTGCTGTCTATCGATCCCCTCCTTTCGTCCCAATTCCGCTTGAGATATTTCCGTATCTCCAGTGAGGGGTGCTTGAAATCGGCAACCAAAGCTCAACATACACCTACAAGCCCTAAGCAGGAATGACGTGTACGGTGTAACCCCTCCCATCCATACACCAAGTGCTCTCAGTTATCTGGAGATGTGCCAATTCATATTCATGCTCTTTTTGGTACTACCTTCCCTGTGGTCTTCCCAGGGATGTTATGCCTTTTGACTCACATTTCTCCTCCAGTTGGCAATTGGTAGCACAAAAACCCCATATCTTACACCCCTCCCCTCCCTGCGGCCCGTTGCCCGTTTCTTTCTCAGTGTTGTGGCACCCGAAGGGCTCCCAAAGTTCCTTTTTTTACCCTTCAGTCACATGTCTCCACCTCCTTCTCCTACTCTTCCTTCTCAAATGGTATCTGAAATCACCTTCCCTTTCCCCTCACCACTTCTCAGGGTATCCCCCTCGTAGTGCTGGCTCACCATTTTTTGCTCACCACTAGGGGGAGAGGCATGCTGCCAATGTCGGCTTCCTGTGGCACCCGTGACATTTGCACCAAATCTGCCGTCATGGGCCTGAGGGGTACGTTTTCACCCCCCCTTTGTCTTATCCTTTGTGCTCTTGGCTGCCCTCGGGCTGACAGCATGGACGGGCTGCGTCTACCACAATGGGGTGGGAAGTCTTGTGCAAACTTTGGCTGGCTACAGTCTGCCGAGTTCCACCAAAAAATGTGCTCGACGGGGTAAACAGGGTAGGTTGTACGGGGTATGGTATAGAGGGGGTCGATTTAGACGGAGTATGGGGTACATGACAGTAGGTACGAAGTAGCTTTTTTCATAACATGTAAATAACAGATGAGGCGGGCTAGGTAATCCCCTGAGAGAGGTCCCATGGGAAAGACCCCTTGGAAAGAATTATCTGAAAGAAATTCTGGGTTTAAGAGATCACCCCAAGCTAATTCTGTGTATAGTAACTATCACTTTAAACCTTCAAAGAATTCATTTTGATGACCATCGTACATAAACCACAAAACCATACATAGATGAAATACAGATACGCCAACTGTATAAGTAAATTTCTTTAAAAAAAATGGAAAGAGTGCCAAAAGAAAATAGTTGTAAAACTCCCTAGCACTCCACGTTCCAGTAAGAAATGAGGTCTTCACCACGCCATCCAGTGGCCATGGCAGTGGAAGCCTCAACATCGTTGAGCATCTTGAGTACTATCGAGTGCTCCTCCCTACTGCTGATGTGCTTTCCAGCTGTCCAAAGGGGCTGGATTGCATCGATCATGGCACCACTGTTCCTCTTCCTTCTGACAGCCTTGGTCTCTTGGCCAATCTTCAGTTCGTCCCGCTCAGACCCAGGGTACATGTTAGTCATACAGATACCACAGATCTGCTTTGCGTGCCAGATCACCGACCGGAAAGTGGTGGCCTTGGAACTTGCACCGTTTGCTACCGTCGCCTGTCCAGTGGATCCATTCTTCTCCTTGACTGGTGACTCTGCCTCTGACACCGTTGAGTTGGAAGAGGAACCGTGGAACAAAGATGAGTTCTCGGTTGGACTTCCGGCATCTGACTCTGCCGAGATGGGTGACATCGAGACTGAGGTGGGCACCACTGGGCTCCTCTGGGTGTTGATCTTGAAGAGACGGGGCTTGTTCTGCATCATTAGGATGTACACCATGTGGAATAGCAGACTGCTGGAGACAGCAACCTGGTTTGAGTAGAGAGTAGAAGGAAAGGGCGAGTCCGAAGCCTTGAACTGGAATGACGACTTCAACTCAACCGGGCGCTCAGCCTCCCAATTGTTTAGCTCTTTCCAGAGGTTTTCCCAGTTCTTTTCAAAGTCGGATTCCTTGTCCTGGCTGGCGATGAGTTCCATTGACTGTGCGCATAGGAAACACATGTATTTGGCATACGAGGAGGCACATCCAGCTTCTCCGAGGAAGAGCGCCTTGCATGTCTCCAGGTCGGTTGGAGAGTCTGGAGGCAGCCAGCTCTTGCACGGTATGATGGTGCTCTGCTCCCCGACAATCGCACTGGCAATGTCAATTCTGACAAAGCACCAGAACAGCGACCTCTGCAATGGCTCTGGAGAGAAGGCATTGATGCCGCATGCTTTGAAGAGCGCGGCACACCCTTCGATATGGCTCCTCCACTCTTTTGCACATATGCTCATCACTTCAAAGCAGCACAGCAACAGACAGGTGGCCACAACACTTACAGCCTCCGATTGGCTCTTGTGTGGAGTGGGTACCAGCTGTTGCAGGGCGTAGTTATAGAACTGCAGTGCTTTCTCCGATGGCACCTGAGTCCTCGTCTTCTCCAGCTGCCTTGCCGAGAGAGCAAGAATGGCGTAATACAGCGCAGGGAAATCATTTGCCAGCACTGGCAGATACGAAGCCAGTGGGTTACAGACGCCCCCACCAATGTTGGAGTCCAGGAGCATGGGAGCAACCTCGTTGATGTAGTTCTCTAGGAGGGAGATGCGCTCCTCGTCGGAGATCACAGGCAGTGTTACAGAGCTCTTGTCGGTAAAAAGCGCAAACACGTTCTCGTTGTTGAGGGCATTAGAAGGGATGTCCACCTTGGTGGATGATATGCCCGGCTCCGATGACGACTTGGAGGCAGCATACAGATACATGTAGTCCTTCAAGGTATCTGGGATGTCGTAGTACTGGGGGATGTCAACGTCATTGGTGAGGAACGCAGCGTAATCAACAAAAATATTGCTCTTCTGCGATGGAGTAACAACCGCCCTACCGGTTATCGAGCTCGTCACAGAGTCAATGGCTGAGGTGATTGCGCTCTTGGTGTTCGGTTGGGTCTCAATGGCACTGTTGCCCGCACCAGCACCAGCACCTGCACCAGTAGTTGTTGCAGCTGCTGCTTTGCTTGGCTTGCCAAACTC
This sequence comes from Kuraishia piskuri, assembly GCA_030567595.1. Lineage (NCBI taxonomy): Eukaryota > Fungi > Ascomycota > Pichiomycetes > Pichiales > Pichiaceae > Kuraishia > Kuraishia piskuri. The sequence continues at coordinate 221,815 of JAJLSM010000024.1, forward strand.
GGCGATATCGTCGCCTTCGTTGCCCATCATGGAGATTGCCGATGTCTTGGAAGAGGTGGAGGATCTAGCAGAGAAGGCAGAGTTGGAAGAGGCATAGCCATATCTGCTCCTCTCGAACACCGAATCGGGGATGGATGCGCTGGAGCTGATATCATAGTAGCTGGCACGGTGGTGGGACGATGCCTTGTGCCTCTGGTGAGAGTGACCAGCACTTTCGCTGAGGTGTCTCCTCTTATGCACCCCCGAGGTTATTGGCTCCTGGAGGTTGAACAGGGTGGAGAAAGGCGACAAACCCAACGATGTATAGGCAGAGTTGCCGTTGCTCTGGAACTCGCCGTCGTTTGACAACATGAAAGGTGAGTCGGATTCGTGCTTGTCTGTGAAGGAGAGGCTCGAGGATGACTCCATTGTGCCTGGAAGGGAGGATGAGAGGTCGCCGAAATCATCAGAGATCAATGACGAAACAGAGTCCGTGGGGTGCTCCAATGGAGACCCCTGGTGCGTGCCGCTGAAGCCATGGTAGCCACTGTTATATGAGGACCCGTTGTTGTTGTTGAGCAGACTCAGCCGCCTCCTCTTGGAGCTGCTCATCTCTGAGTGCAGGAGATCGGTTATATCGAAAGAGGAGTCGTTCACCAGAGAAGAACAGTTCACCAGCTGGGGCGTGGAGCCAAAATCAAGCGACGACGTGAGACCGTATGAGGAGCCAGCCTGTACGGCCTCAAGGTCTACTCTGGCATGTTGGAGGCCAACGCTGGTATGCGAGGCCGAGGAATCAGACATGTTCATCCCCGTTGCCACGCCCAGTCCAACGTTCATGGCCGCAAACCCACTCTGGTTCTTCTCCTCCTGGAAGTCTCTCATCGAGTTGTTGACGAATATGTTTCTCTTGGCGTTTTCAGGCCATACGCACTCCAGGTTCTTTAACGTACAAAAGTCGCACTTGGGGTTCCTGTTCTCGTCACACTTCTTATGTTTCCTCCGGCACGTGAGACATCCCGTGCGTGCTCTCTTCTTGACCGGTGGACGAGACTGTGTGGATGCATCGGTGGATGCAGAAGTGGATGTGCCCTTGGAAACCGTAGGCAACGCTGTAGACGATGTGTTGTCTGTAGCGGTTGTTGAAGCAGCTGCTGTTGTAGTTGCAGTAGCAGTAGCAGTAGCACCGACGGTGGCAGTGGGATCTTCCAACTTGACGGGTGCGGTCTCAGATGTCTTCTTTTGCTTGGTGGTTGACATGGTTTTATTTTATATATATACGTTGGACTGTATGTGTAGGTGATATGATAATTGTGAATATATATGAGTGCTAAATTATAGACCAGCTATATTGAAGAAGAAGTTTGATTTCCTAAACAGGAGCAGTTTGCAGTTTTGTACCAGGAATTGCGAAACGGCTCTGAACTTTCAACAAGAGGGGGTGCGAGGTTGGTTGTTTCATTCGGGCCAGCACCCTCCTTTCATATATATAACAAGATTTGCATTTCTCGAAGACCGGAATCTGGAAACGGTTCTGGGGAGTGAAGTACAGAGGGACCCCATGCATCAACGCTTCTTCTATCCGTTAAACATCTGCATTGTTATCCACCCAAAAGGTACCCAGCGAACCACACAGGATGGTTGGAATAACCGGCAGGTGTTCCAGCATGTACCTACATGCTTGATAAATGCAAAAGGTAAACATAGGGGGTGTGACTAAATAGAGTTTTCTTTGGTGGGAGTGTATCATCATTGTAACCCCGGGACTGCGCTTTGATTGTCATGCTGCAGTGTCCTACATTCTAATGCACACCGCGATTCGGTTGTGTCCGAAACTCCACTGTGGGATCCTGGACCCAGCAACCCACCCCTCTCTGACTCTCCCACTAACTACCGCTACCTGCGGACTCCCAAGGTCGGTCACCCACCCATCGGGTGGAGAGACTCCTTCAATGAGTGCACCCTCCGGCTGATTATGGGAGAGAGGCTTTGGTTGTTTGCCCGTTATACATACATCTGCCACGCATGTATAATGTGTCTCTAAGGGTCACAGATGCCATGGAAGCTTCAAGGGAGATGGTTGTGAACCTCCACACCCCGCCTTCCGAATGTCCCCCGAGGCGTGCACCGCACATGCATATGCACATCAAGCGCTCCGCATACGATGTGGAGAACTTGCATGCCGCGCAGCTACAGAGCTGGAGGCGAGGCGATAGCGCCTACTGGCAATGAGTGGAGCAATTGGCGATGAATGAATTGAGAATGTTGTCGTGTTGTTCATATCGTCAACTATGTTTGACTACTAGGGGTTCGTTTATAAATGAGATATTCAATTTTTATTCGACTGTGTTTTTTTGCCCTCTTTTGTTTCTCATTCAATTTATACTTTGCATCTCCCCTAGTGCTCATGGTGAGAGGATCCGAGATTCCCATGAATTTTTCACTCTCCTGCCCTTCTATTCAACTCAACCAGCTCCTGCATAATCGTGCAGACACCCCCATCAGTGGCCGATCCCCCACCACCACCCATTTGTGAAATCCGGGGGCTGCCAATCGTTCACTTTCCGACTGCCGAAACTGATATTTCTTTTTGACAACTTTACAACTCAACCTCCGCCCCCTCCCCGCCCCCCTGTGTGTTTTTTTGGCTTGCAGTCTCTCAGGTTTTCTTAGACACCGATTGCATTGAGCTGCATACAAAAGGGGACAGAAGGGCGCCGTACTAATGCCTGCATACGCACAACGTTACACCCGACATATGTCATCGAAAGCGGGCTGTTTACGCGAACAATTAATGGACGGATAATTGTCCAGGTTGGGAATCTGCTGTCACCCCGCAACATAGGGCTTTTTGGAGATGACCTCGCTTCTTCACCCCCCCTCACTTTCTAGCTCATTCAACACGCTGGTCTTGCCCACTACGCTAAGCATTTTTGTCGGTTACCAGTGCATTTTTTGTTACCTGTAGCATCCATAAGATGCGCAAAAAAAACAATGAGTGTATTGCGCTGTGCACTCGTCGTCTAGGATATACTGTTTCGTTACGCAGAATGACTAAAGAGGCCACCTCTTTTCGGATGAGAGGGTCCACTCTTGCTTGCCTTTTGCCTAAAGCTTGAATTGGGGAATTATGCGTGTTTTTTGGGGCGAAGCAATGCCACAGATCGTTTGTGAAGCTAAAACCCCTCACTGGCCGTTAGAAACCTCAAGAGGGTCCTCTGGAAGGTCAATTGAGCACGTAGAAACGCCCAGCTCTAGAATGTGGATCACCATTTGTAACCACTAGTATATCATGGGTCAACACTTCTGACCTGTCCACCATAGATCAATGTTAGTTCTGAGTATATTTCATTATCTCCCATATATATCGTGTAAATCAACTGTGATCCATCAATTTTTCAGCCTTCAAACGGAACAGCTCCGACGGTTCACCCCACGAGCTCTTGGAGTCACCGGAATAGCCAATTAGATCACTTGGCTATAGAGGCAACTTCAACTTGTGAAATAAGCATATATCAATATCCCTTGCATCCAACCTCTGCGGCCAAGGCCTTTCAGAGTCACGTATCGCAGTTGAACAATCTTAAAAGAGACAAGTGAGTTGGGTAAAGCAATTAACCAGAAAAAAAAGGCAACTCTCCTCCCCCCCTCCTTGGAAGGGCCTTCCCTTTCTTATCCTACACCCCCCATGGGTGTGCATTTGGAATGCACAACATCCTTTGAGGGGTGTTATATGCGCCCCATGGAGTCCCTGGATCTGGACTATACGATCTTTCGTCACCAGCCAGGATGCCGAGAAGCTTCTTTGCTGACATAGCAGTCTGACACCACTTGGCCCTTTGGCGTTGTTTGGTTTGCATCTATTTGGTGTGTCCCATCTTGGCAAGTTCACTCCTGCGCTAAGTAGTTCCCGTTCTGTTCCTCACGCTCCAGTCGGCTGCGACATGCAAAGTTACACTCGTCCAGCAGCTGCTCTCTGATATTGGATGCCAGAGTTGTGTGTGTAAGAGTTTCGTTTCCGTTATTCCATCTGCAGAGATCCGGGCAGAAATACGATCAACCCAACATAGGTGGCTGTCTGGGTTGGCTTCCCCCCCTTCCCCTCTCCTCTTCCCATATGATTCAGTCGGATGGTGTATGGATCGAAAACCGACCTGACTCTCTGCGACTCTCTGCCCCCTCCCATCTGTTATTCATGATTATTCAAGTTGCTTCGGACTCCTTCGGTGGGTGTGTGTTTGCAACAAGTAGATCACCGCTTCTGTAAATCCTTCCGCTGGCCTTAACTCTCACAGAGCTCAACCCCACTCTGCTACTTGGGCGTGGATGGGCATCTCCCACCCAGACCGAAGAGGTAACCCTCCTTGGCAGAGCTATGAAGTGTGGGGTGCATATGCTTAGCCATAGAGATGCTCTGGCCACTCCGGGGCGGTGTGGAAAATGCTCCTGAGAATTACATTACTCTGATGGAGGAATTACCTGAAAAGATCTAAAAGGCATTCTTCTGACACTGGTTCTGTAATAAGACCTATTGACTTGTGTGGACTCGTTATGGAAATGCATTTCCGTGGTAGTGTGTGTGCCTGTGCCTGTGCCCACATTGACCTCATGTGGAATCCGAGAATACGCCCCACGCATCTGTTAACAGTAGCTGCAGGGACGGCTTTCTCGCATGATATTGTGCCGAGACACACACATGGTGCGCTGCAAGGTGTTCGTCTATGCCTGATGAGGCAATAATGGAACCTCCGCCATTCTGCTTCTTTGCACTTCTGATGTACCTCTCTCTCTTGAATGCTCCTCTCCCTTTTCTAACAGCCTTTCTGATACGCGGGAATTGGGAGGTGGTCATGGAAGTGCGGTGCTTTCTGGCTGCCTTACTCATCTGCATCTACCGCCTGGCTTCTTTACGATGGCTGCCTTCCTACGTTGGCCGACCTCTATGAAGATTGATGCTTGTTTGGGAAGCTCATCCAGCTCTGCGAGTTGAAGTCCATATATCGCCGGAAGTCCAGGCATCATACACCGTCTACACCGAGAGTGGAGTGGCCACCCACTTCTAGGCCCCAACTCCGCCGGTATTCACTGGGCTCATTGAAATCGTCTCAGCGGAAACGCGGGATTAAATTCTGAATCTTCAAAACCATATGATATTCCTCCAATATTCCCCGATATTCCTCCTTTTTCCCTCTTGCTACCTATTCCCCGATATTCCTCCTTTTTCCCTCTTGCTACCTACGTAGTGTAGGAAGTTTCAAGTAATTACCCTCAATATTCAATGTGTGGGGAAATAACATGTGCACAGTAACGTATGGGTTCTATGTGGAGTAACCGTATGCATGGGGAACGATGGCCTATCCTATAGAGGCAATATGTTAAGCATAAATATGCATACAAATATATCCCTACAAAACTTTAAAGTTACGGTGAAATGTATAAGGCAACTTGTACTTCATTCATGAATTACTCAAAAAAGAATTTAAATCAATTTCAAATCAAACAAAAAAAGAGATTAACTCAGTTACAACCCAAACAAGAGCCGCTTAGAGCTTGTCGTGCTGAGGACGTCCCTTGAGGTCAAAGAATTCGTACAACAGGTCTGGGTTAGCCTTAACGGAGCGGACATACTTGTCAACCTTCTCGGCAATGCTCTCAGGGGTGTAGCCAAAGTAGAGGTAGGCAGACTCCACTGGCAGCGACTTACCGAAGGTGTTCATGGTGTAACCAGCGGTGGCATATCTCTCCCAACCGTAGGCAACGTAGGCCTCAACAACGATGGTTGGGATCTTACCTCTCTGCAGAACAGAGCGGCGGTAACCGATAGACTGCTGGTCGAACACCCTCTGACTTGGCATGGAGATGATTCTGATCTTGTAACCCTTGGTCTTACGGAGGAGCTCGGCAGCCTGGACAGCGTACTGCATCTCAGAACCACAACTGAGGAACTGGAAGTCGGCATCCTTCTCGTCCTGGAACACGTAACCACCGCGCTTGGCCAACTGCAAGTTGGAGAACTGGGGGTATTGTGGGACCTCGTGTCTCGACAGAGAGAACAGGACAGAGTGAGGGACATCAATGGCAACCTCCCAACATGCTCTCACCTCTGTAGCATCACATGGACGCATGTAGTAGAAGTTTGGCATAGCACGCCACAGAGCAGACTGAGCAATAGGCTGGTGGGTTGGACCATCCTCACCGGCGCCGATCGAGTCATGGGTGGCAATGTGGATCACCTTCAGCTCCTGGAGGGCAGCCATACGGAGGGAAGCGGCGGCGTACAGGTAGAACATGTAAAACGACGAGGTGATTGGCAGGAAAGTGCCCTTGTTGAAGGCAGCAAGACCGTTGGCAATCGAACACATGGCGTGCTCTCTGATACCAAACTCAATGTACCTTCCAGAGTAGTCACCGGCAAGACCACAGGTGGTGGCAAGAGTTGGGCTCAGGAAGTACTTGACGCCAGCCCATGGAAGGTCTACAGACACAGACAGATCAGCAGAGCCGGCAATCACGTTTGGAACGTTCTTGGCAAAGGCGCGGACAATCTCTCTGGCGGTGGTTCTGGTGGCCAGCTCGCCAGTTGGGAAGTCGGTTGGCAGGACAGACTTCCAGTTGCTTGGGAGCTCACCTCTGATACGGGCCTGGAACTCAGCACCCAGCTCTGGGTATGCCTTGACGTATCTTGCAACGAGTGCCTTCCACTCTCTGACGTACTGGTCACCCTCAGCTGGCTTCTCGCTGAAGAAGTCGTACACCTCCTCTGGGAAGTAGAACTTCTGGTTAGGGTTGTAGCCGTAGCTTCTCTTGAGAGCCTTGATGTCTGGCTCACCCAAGTTGTTACCGTGCGCAGCACAGTTGTTGGCAAAGGCAGAGTCGGCACCAATGACAGTACGGACGTTGATCAAGGTTGGTCTAGAGAGCTCGCTCTTGGCCAACTGGAGAGCCTTGACAATGGTGGCAACATCAGATGCACCATCCTCAACGTCAATGACATTCCAGTTACAAGCCTTGAACTTCTCGCTGATGTCCTCAGTGTTGGCAATGTCCACGGAACCGTCACAGCAGATCTGGTTGTTGTCGTAGATGACAGTCAGGTTGTTAAGACCGAGGTGGCCTGCAATGGAGATAGCCTCCAGGGCTGGGCCCTCCTGGAGACAGGCATCACCAACAATACAGTAGGTGTGGTTGTTGATGAGCTCAAAGCCAGGCTTGTTGTAGAGCGCAGCCAGGTTCTTGGAGGCAATTGCAAGACCAACAGAGTTGGTGATACCTTGACCCAATGGACCGGTGGTGACCTCAACAGCATCGTTCTCAATCTCTGGGTGACCTGGACACAGGGAGTGGAAGTCTGGGGCGTGGTAACTCTTGAGCTGATCAGTAGTCATCGACTTGAGACCAGTCAAGTGCTGGAAGAGGTACTGAAACAGACACACGTGACCGTTTGAGAGGACAAATCTGTCACGGTTAAAGTAGGTTGGGTCGTTTGGGGCATACTTCATTGTGTACTTCCACAGAGCAATACCCATAGCAACCATACCCATAGCAGAACCTGGGTGACCACCCTGGTACTGCTCAACCAGATCGAGGACATAACAACGGAATCTCTTGATGACAACATCGTGGATGTCGTCGTTGAAGGACGTGGCTTTAGTGATCTTCATTATTTAAGTTTGTGTGTATGTATGTATGTTCTGTAGGTTAGAATATGTAAGACAAACGCAGCTCAACTGTGTTCACCAATGGATGGAATTCAACACTATGAACGCAAGGCACCTTCCAAGTGGACCATGTGGACTTTTATATCCCTCCGAGCATACTTTGGAGGAACTCTGACTCAACACAAGTAGCCCTTCTCTTGGGAAGGCGGATAGTCTATTTCGGGTACCAGAACGCATATAGGCTTCTCCCGTGGACCCCAGGCACTTTTCCATCACCTGTACTGCCCCAAAGTGACGGTGTCATAAACGGCTAATCGGACCACAGCCTATGCTGCCCATGTTGTCGAGAAGGATTCCCATTGCATCGGGGAAACCGTAAATATCATGGAAGGATTCCGTTTGGTTAGCACTGCGGGCAAGCCAAGCCAGATATTTGGCATTGTATTTCACCAAGCCCCTGCTCGGCTGGCATGCATTATCATGGCCCCAAACAGAACCCATACGGATGGAAATCAAAATAAAGCAGGAAAAAAAAGAAAAATGCGGAGAAATTTTCAAGCTCTACCCAAACTTTTGTCAAGAGCGGGGTGCGAAAACCTGACCCATCCTTAACAAAAACACTCATGTATGCACCTTTAAGTGTATGCGCACGATCCAACGCTGCCTGCCTGTCTGCGTGCTGCCTGCCTCTCTGCTAGCCTGTCTACTGCTTGCGCTTATTCAACCGGTTGGAAACGGGCACGTCTGTAGCGCTTCCAAAACCTTGAACAGTGAACGTTAAATTGGTAGGCTTGAATTTTGATTCATAACCAACGAAAACGAATAAATCAAAATAAAGCAATTGTTTTGAAGGCCCTTTTTGAGGATAACCATAATGTTCTGGATTGCTAAGGGGAGCCGGAAGGAGGAATGGAGGATCCCCCATCAGCTATTCGTTATCGCCATCGCTAGGATTTCCCCATGCGGTAGAGACAGCCTAAGTAGAGTTGATGGCTGCAGGCTGCAAGTGTTGTGACCCTGCTGGGGAGAGAGTCTGGGGTAAATGGGTGGGCAGATGGAGCCAGGCAGGTATTCCATGGGTTGGATGTTGTGGAATTCCACCTGTGTGATTCAATTGGTGTAATGGAAAGTAGCTGGGTTGATAAATCGTTGTTCTGTACGTTTATGGGTATCTGAAAACTATGGGGATACCAAACACAGGTCTCTGCAGGCATAGGACTCTGCATATCTGCAACTGTTTTGTGGTGTCGCATAGTGAGCTATAGTGTGGAGGGGCCTGTACTGTGGGGTGGATGCTGTGTGGAGAGCTTACAGTATGAGAAGCTGCTGTTTGAAGAGATTGTAATATGAACAGAACGTATTCTGAAGGGAGTGTATGTACCTTGCACTAGAAGTCGTGATACTAAAGAATATTTAGATAATATTGAATTTTGATAAAAACTGGAGAATAATTAATCAATCCAGATTGAAAAAAAAGCATTCTAAGATGTAAAAATGTGATAGATATTTTGAAAATGTAGGCCTTCAATCGTGAGGGAGAAATTCAGAAGCGAAAATGACCTAAGAATTATCTACAGTGGAAATCCTAAATTTACTGAGATTCCAAAAAATCGCAAAAGTATCCCCTACCCAGTACAGGGAGATCATGATCTCGTTGCTATAAAAGATGAAAAGGTGAGCGATAGAAACCTCAATGAGGATATACCATTCCATTATCGCTATAGAGGTATGCATGATACCATGCACCATCATCCAATGGCTCTTTGGGGGGTGTACTCCAGGTAACTAGTAGAGAAATTCCAATTATCCACATTAATAATCTATCAAACTATTTTTAAGAAGATTGCTAATAACCTTTCTGCGCCTTATTGCAGATAGGTTATATCAGCAAGCTCGAGGTGAAGATACCCTGTAAACTCCCTTCCTAACATTTCCAGAATGTCGTGCATAAAACAGATGACCTACCATAATCGGTGGACCCCTGGCTCTCTCGCTTCGGCGCGCTCGGTAAGTGGAGCCCAAGCACACTTAGTGCTTGCATTGTTGTGTGACGCTGCAAGGAAAGAGAGAGCCGGAGTATACGTCTTTTGAGTGTAATGAGACTGTTTCAGGAATGAGAGAACAGAGAGACACAACTCAAAAACGACTTGCACTTCAATCGTTTGCATTTATGGAACTGGAATTCAATATTGTTCAATCACATTTTTGTTCAGAGCCTCAACAATACCATTGAACGATGTCTTGGACTGGCTTTAGAAAAGCCATCAACCGTGCGGGGGCACAGATTATGGTGCGCACCGGTCGGGTGGAGCAGAGCGTGGATAGAGAGTTTGACGTCCAGGAGAGCAACTTCAAGGCGCTTGAGAAGTCCACGGATGAACTCCACAAGTACTTGTCGCAATTAATTGAGCGGTTTGATGAGATGGTTGAACTGCAACTGAAAGTGGGGAAGACCATAGACTCATACTACGGCGACTACGCATTGGATCTTGGCACCGACAAGAAAGTGCTGAGCAGCACAAGGCGTGCCAGCGACAACCATGATAGTACAACAACAAACACGGAAAATAGGAATGACTCGGCCGGTTCTTCTCCTAGGTCGTCAAAGGGTAGCACTACCAAGGCGTACAACGGAGTAAAGGAAATCAACAACAGGGATGGCATATCCCTCGAGTACTTGAAAGCAGTGTATGACCTAAAACACGAAGTGTTACCCAGACTTTTGGAGCCGTACAGCATAACGGTTTTGACACCTCTGGCGGAGCTTAAGGCGTACAACGATGAGTTCAACAAGCTCATCAAAAAGCGGTACCGCAAAAAACTTGACTACGATGGGCTCAGGTCTAGGCTCGCGAAGATGCACACGACTTACGAAAATATGCAAGCACAATTCCAGCAGCAAAGACAGTTGGATGGAGAATCCGAAGCCGCTCTTAAGGCTAACTTGGAAAAGCTGGAAAAGACAATAGAGAGCTTTCAGACGGCTGAGAACGTCTATGAGGATTTGAACAACAAGCTCAGGGCAGAGCTCCAAGATTATATTTCGCTTCGATTATCAGTGATCGACCCTACTTTTGAGAGTTTCGTCAAATTGCAGCTCACCTTCTTCACTGAAATGTATCAAAGGCTACATCAGCTGAGCGGGCCAACCACAGACACAGATGGCGAGGGGGCACATTTTTACCCCACCGTTGATGCACAATCGCGACAAGACTACAAGGAAGGTAAATTGGAGGCGCGTATGGATGAGATATTAGACAAAATGAAGCAGTTGAACGTTGCGGCAATGACCTAGGGGCAGACAGGAGACTTGCGAACCCAACTAAGTGAATGTCCACAGAAGATTCAGCTCAATGGAAGTTTCTGTCTCAGAGAGCACACTGATAACCAGCATCATGAACTCTGTATGTAAAGCGAAGCCCAAAGCCCACCGCGAACTGTTGTTGAAATTGGCGGAAGGCCAAACGATGAGCAATGCATTTTGCGGCCTCCTGCACCAACATGCGCTTTACTTCCCTTTTGCAGTTGCTGATCACTACAGCTTAGGCTTTTATTTTCTTCGGCAGATATCGGATTCTGCCGGCTGCAAGTGATGGACTTTCCAGAATGTCCGATTTTAGTCACTCCGGAGCATGTACCCCTCCACCATTTAGGCTATTACAACGGTTATACATCGCTGTGCATGGATGCACAGATTACAATGTAGGCAGGTATGTGTACCTCTGTATGCTGGAGGGATGTTTGAGGTTTCCACTACCGGAGAGAGCTCATCGCTTCCGTGGAATAGAGTCCGAGCGAGAATTCCGAGCTGCATAAGGGCCGGAACTGGGAATTCCGACCAAACACCTTCGCTTGAGAGTTTAATCGGGACCGTTGAGATTCTCCCGGGCATTTGACGCTTTATGCCAGGGGATCGCTGGACAACGGTCGGCACCCCATGATGAGACTGGCGTCATCGAACAAATCTCGTATGTACCTGGCCAAAAAGGTATCCTTGGTTTGATGCCGGTTGCAACCATGCCGGGGCCTTTGTCGAGTGAATCCAACCCATCCCTACATGGAAGCAACAGGCTCCAACTTTTCGTGTCGTGTTGAACCTGAACATTCGCAGAAGGTCATATTCACTGAGATCCATTCAGATAGGCTCCCCCCAGGAAGAACAGTATCTGGGTCCATTAATGGAGATACAAACGAAAATATACTGTGTATGGACTCCTGAGTTGTGTTGAGATTCACGCCTCTTTCACTGTAAGACTGCTTGTTTCCAGGCAAAGTTGGCAGCAGTCCCCTGTCTCATAGGACGAATCACACAGTTCTTCCACCTTGTTTCATACAATTAATATCATGAATATTCTTTCTGAACATACGAGTAGAGTCTATGGGTACCCACATTTCACTCCTCAACGAAATGCTGGGTTTTTTTGTTTCATTACTTGACGGTGGTTTCAAACAGATTCCGTGTCTCTTGCCCTCACCGGGGAACATGAGTTCTACCCGAGCGCTGTCACGATACCTCATCGCGGTACCTCGGAACTTCTACCCCGGATAGGCATAATGCAGCGATGAGACAGCTCGCTCAGGTCACAGGATCTGACGAGTGAGCGAGTCAAATCAGGCAATACACACAACTACATCATAAAATCACAACCCCAGATTAGATGAGCATATAGGAGCGAGATGAGGTGCCAAAAAGGTTTATCACGTCAATGGTGGCCCATCTACAGAGAATTGCACTGTCATCGCTTCCCCTGATTCCTGCAGTGGTGTGTGGGTGACAATTAAGGGACTTCCCAACCTGTCATCGAAAACATGCCACATGCAGTAGGCCGGACCGACACTCATTGCTAGAGGTTAGCTACTACTCGATTACACTGTAAGAGATTTACTAATAATCATTTTCCATTGACAATGAAAATATCCAACCTATTTTTTTTGTGACATATACGCAGCAATGCATACACCATATCTCCAGACTAGCTAAAAAACGGATATACAATTGCTGACTTACCAGCCACCCTGGTTACCACCCTGGTTGCCGCCGAAACCGCCCTGGTTGCCGCTCTGGTCACCACCGTAGGAGTTGTCACCGCCGAAGCCACCCTGGTTTCCACTCTGGTCACCACCGTAGGAGTTGTCACCGCCGAAACCACCCTGGTTGCCGCCCTGGTTACCACCGTAAGAGTTGTCACCGCCGAAACCACCCTGGTTGCCGCTCTGGTCACCACCGTAGGAGTTGTCACCGCCGAAGCCACCCTGGTTTCCACTCTGGTCACCACCGTAGGAGTTGTCACCGCCGAAACCACCCTGGTTGCCGCCCTGGTTACCACCGTAAGAGTTGTCACCGCCGAAACCACCCTGGCTTCCACCCTGGTTTCCGCCCTGGCCACTGTGCTTGTTCTGGTAGGACTGGTAAGCACCCTCAGCCTTGGACTCAACCTGCTGCTGGAAGCTTGGGTCCTGGAGCTTCTGCTCAACGGAATCAAAAAGGCCCATTATGATATAGTTGTTTTGAAAGTAAGTTACGGTAAGTGAATCCACAAGACTCAATTGACTGTAAATATCATAAACACAATCAAGCAGAATGCAATTGAGGCAGCTACCCCACTATTTATAGCACCCCTGGTGGGCAGGAATCCGTCAACGTGGTTGGGTTGGTTGCCCTGAGGGGCAGCAGCACGTACACCTACCTCATCACACATGACCCACACACATGCGCCTTTGAAGAGCTTCCTTTTCTGTTCACGGGCATTCCACCGCTTTGGCACCTGTGTGCTTAGATCATTGGGCCCATCCGCTTGTGAATATGTAGTGCGGTTCTCTGTTGCAGACAACACGAATTTCATTTAAGGGTTATCCTGCATGGAGTTCATGCAACCGAATATCATGTGCCGTACAGCAGGCGATGATTTGCGTCCGTTGGGGGTACACACAACGTGGCGTTCCTCATCTGCAGTGACCACACACCCACAGGCTCTGGACAGCGAAGGTTTCAGTGCGACACGCGATTAGCAGCGCGTTGTGGGAAGGACAATAATGAAACCAGCCGGCAGTTGCTTTGGGGCGCAAGTTGGCATGCCAAAGAGACGAATAGAACACCGGTGACGGGATGGTTGTGCAGAACAGTTTCTTTTTTGGGTCTCGGGCTTGTGTGAATTGTCCAATGGCAACCCAGAATCACGGCAGGGTTTGGCTCAGAAGAGAGCGGATTGACACAATCGATGTGCGGAGATCAACGATGCATGTTACGCACGTTACATAACAGGGCGGCGGTCTGAGTAGTGGAGGCAAAGGCAGAGGCAGAGGCAGCGGCCAAGGCAGGCCAAGAAACAAACAGAGGCGCGGCCCATCGGCAGGCAAACTGACTCTGAATTGAAATTCTAGGAATTCGTTTAGTCGTGTTATTGTCGTCAGGCAGGTATGAAATTTCAGACAAAAACCCAATGATATCATCAATTGCTCATACCGATGTCTGATGCGTTTCACAATCAGTACTACAGAAGTATGGGGAGGAATTGGGCATGACAGATGCCTGCGTTTGTTGCCCCTTGACTCGGGATTCTGGTGCGTGGAGTTACTGTGCTGCCTGCACCCAACTAAACCCTGTTCCTGCCACCATTTGACCTGCGTGTTCTCAGCCACCTGTGAAAACAGCACTACATTGCCCCTTGATTATGTGATGGCGTGCGACATACAAGTAAGTACCCTACATATTTCGGATTTCAAACACAGCAGCCGACAGACACGGGGGATGAGGGGGAGGCATTCCCTTGTTGCTTTGCTGCTGCTCCTACCCCAGCGTCTTTCTGCACCGTGCCGGCTATAGAGCGAGAGCTCAAAATATAAGCGCACGACGACATGACGGTCAGGATTGAGGATATCATCTGGCGGATGCTATTCTTCCTCTAATATCAATTAACCTCTTCATTCCCATCGCCAACTTTTCGGAAAGCTATCACATTCTGGACTAAACGCTTTTCCTAGTTCGGAAATAAATTCAATTGATAGCTCGTGGGAGGGGGCTTGCAGGTTCTATAGGCTTCTTTTCTTTTTCCCCTGGGCCGTAGGAGACACTACGTACCGTGGGGTCGTGTTCACGCTATAATCTTCATGCGGAGGCTCTCTCTCTCTTTGTGGTTGGTAGGTACACTCACTGTACACTCGCTGTGTGCGGAGATGTGTTCGCTTACAGGCTCATTGTAACCTCTTTGGGAAGTGTAAGTGAGCATCCGAATTAGGAAAAACATCAATATGATACGGATCGAAGACGATGAGCTACTGAATAGCATGAGATGGAAAGGGATAGATAGTTGGATATATGAAATATTTGATGTTCTAAGACACATACCTCTAGATAGTCCAACAATCAACAAGTGATACACATCGTTCATATTTTGCACAGATAGCAGAAAAAAACGTTCATGGCTGATAGGCGGGAGGTATGTTGATCATGGAGACTAGCGCTACATCCAGCAACCGTCACCATGCGAGGAGTGGGAGCAACCACAGAATGGTGTTTAGCTCCATGAGTCCCAACAGATTCAGTCAGAGAAATAATGTATACGATGGCAAGCGAACCATGATGTCTACCAATTTCAACGTGGTATCAAGCGATTGGTCGGGAAGTAGGTCACATTCACGTTCTGCATCGAGAAGCAGCCAGAGCCAAGGGGGTGAGGGGGATGGGGGCTCTCCAAGAAGAATTCTGAGAAGATCAAATACCACAACCTCAGATAGATTTATTCCTTCACGCTGCACAGTTTCTGGAAGACTGAGCAATGACGGTATCGTTCCCTTGCTCCCCCGCGCTCTGCCTTCTGAGCACATAGCCTCTCAGACACAGCAGATATACAAGAACTCTGTGGCAGAAGCATGTGGACTTGAAGTAGGAGAAAGGATACTTCAATTCCAGCCACTTGCACCCGAAAACAAAAAGTCGCAGCCAACCAAGAAGAAAAGTGCCCCCGCAGCCACGATCAGGCCTTCTGTTGCCCAAGCCAGAGCAAAAAGGATACCCAGTGCTCCGGAGAAAGTTTTAGATGCGCCAGGAATAATTGACGATTTTTATCTGAACTTGATTTCTTGGTCATCTACAAATAACCTTGCCATTGCTCTGGAGGATGCAGTGTATGTATGGAATGCCACTTCCGGGACTGTAAGCCAGATATCCAGACAAGCCAGCAATGGTGTTCTCAGTTTGGTTTCCTCTGTGAGGTGGTCAGATGATGGGTTCTACCTTTCTATTGGCCGCGATGATGGTGGCTTGGAGGTGTGGGACATTGAAACTCAGTCTCGGCTTAGGGTGATGAGAGGAGCGCACGAAACACGAGTAGGTGCCCAGTGCTGGAGTCAGCATCTCATTACAGCAGGGTCTCGCACTGGGCAAATGTTTCACCATGATGTGAGGATTTCACAACATGCCATTGCAGACCTGTCAGCAGGAGGTGGAGGTCATGTAGCCGAGGTTTGCGGCATAGAATGGAGGGAGGACGGTATGCAGTTTGCATCAGGAGGCAATGACAACATAGTTAATATCTGGGATGCCAGATCCACAAGCACACCTCAGTTCACAAAGGTGGCTCACAATGCAGCCGTGAAAGCACTGGCCTGGTGTCCCTCCCAGACCGCTCTTTTGGCTACGGGTGGTGGTTCAGCAGATAGGCAGATCCACTTCTGGAACACTACAACAGGAGCCAGGGTCAATACCATCGACACAGGTTCACAGGTATCATCTCTGAGATGGGGTTACGCCCACGGGGTGGGCAAAGAAATTGCTGCAACACATGGGTTCCCCGATAATGGGATTAGTGTATATTCCTACCCGACGTTGCAGAAGACGGGACATATTGCCGATGCCCACGATTCAAGGATTCTACAGAGTGCGCTTTCACCGGATGGCATCACCCTTGCAACAGCCGCAGCAGATGAAAACCTCAAGTTTTGGAAATTGTTCGACTGCAACAAGGGAGACAAGTACGATTACGATGCAGACACACAGGGAGCCCTTGTAAATAGACACAGTAAAGAAATGGGCAAGGTGATGACTATACGCTGATGACCAATGAACACAAGCATACCACAACGATTCTATAGGAATAATAATAATATGAACAATGATACAAATATAACCAGTTTGGGGTTTAAGTGGTAGATGTTAATGTTGAATCAAAAACACACGCAGTTCAGAGTATATCCTTCGATCAAGTTCCCTACCGCCCCTATATTACTGTGCCAGACCGCCCTAATAGAATCCCAAGATGGCAACTCGTTCTCTGTATGCAAGGTGATTACCCTTTCCGGCTTATCTACTACGTCTTCCTGCATGGTGCCTGTACAGCACTTTGTTACCATCACACAGTCAGAGTGCTAAGGGTGACCCCTACAGGGATTCCTTTGGCTGACAGTATAAACACCTTCAAATTATTGATGCTTTTTGATAACCTCAGAATAATTTTTCGAGTTCTTTTTTCACAGCCGCGCTCCCCAGCTCTGTTCTCCACATAATGCAGCCGGCCACCAATCTGAGGTGCATCCGCGATGCAGCTAACTAGCTGCGAAACGCCGTGGGAAAAAGAAACCCGAGGTTTGCACGCCTATATATCAGTAGAGAAGAGAGCTAAAAGATCATTTTAACATGGTGTTCCCCCTTTTTTTTTCTGTTGTTGAAGAGATATTTACTTTCAGTGTCCATACACCAACAGAGATTTCTTGAATCGTTACAAGCTACCCTATCGCATAGCAACTCACACGTTCTGCTGCTACCAATTAAGCCATTGCTGTACTTACCAATAATCGCGAAACTCACAAGAGCCCATTTACCCCAACATCCACGATGCCCAAAGTTGAGATATTAACAACAGCTGACTATAAGAAGGCGGCTATGACGCTGTATAAGGCGTTTGACGATGATGATGTTGCCAGGTTCACTTCTCGTCACCTCGAGGGTAACCCCAAGCTAAAGGAGCAGGCCGACATTGCCCTGTACGAGGCCTACGTGTATTCTCATCTCCTCAAAGGTATGGTTGTTGGAGTGAAAGGAGAGGGCCACGAGGAAAAGGACCATTTCGAAACTGTGTCTCTGTGGGTGAGACCCGATTCTGGTGATGTGGATGACTATATCACCATGGTTAGGTCTGGATACATGAAGCTTGCGTGGCTCACGGGTCCCGAAGGGCGCAGGAGGGTGTTCAAGGAGATGTTCCCTCTTCTTCACAACAACGCTGTGGATATTCTCGGTGACGAGGGTCTAGAGAAGACCTTCAGTCTCATCTATCTTGCCTCCACCCATTCTGCCAGGGGTAAGGGTAATGTTCGTGCGCTGTTTGACTTCATGTTTGAGAACTACATAGATAAGCACCACTGTCTCAGTTACCTGGAGAGTTCCAGCAAGGTGAATATCCCCATATATGAGAAGTTTGGCTACAGATGCGCCAGGGATATCTGGCTTGGTGACAGAGACACAGACGACTGCGCCAGAATGGATATCATGATCAGAGGGCCCAAGGGCCAGGAGTGGGAAAAGCTGCAGGAGACCAGGAAAAGGTCCAACTATGTTATCCCCGAAGAGAGTGGTCTGAATTAGTATGGGTTTCATTTGTGTCCCCTGTGTTATTCTTCACCCCCGCTTTACAGACGTAATGAGTGTTCTACTGGTCTCATCTGTACGGTGTTGGCACACCAGAGAGACCTGTGTGGTATGCCATGTCGTGTACCGTGAACCACACAGCCATAGTGAGGTTGTCATATAATCGCCAACTGCGGCGGTCACTTTAGGATGTATTTATAGACGAATTAAACCAAATTAATGAATAAACGTTAGAGTCAACAATAAAATCAAGAATAAAATTATGTGTGTAAATCGATTACAGAGAGCCCACCCTCAACGGTGTCTGGTCCTTTTTTGATCATCGCACTCCTAGGCCTGTGCACTCCCATAGTCTGCCTGCCTACCTGAAGAAAAACTAGGTACAAAAGTATATGGCCGACGAGACACATGCCAAAGCACCGTCACATGGCCTCCGTATAGTGTCACACATTTTCGTCCTCAGCCAACATAATTGTTCAAATAAATCATAGAGGAACAATTTCCAGATATATATTGACCTATCTCCAGTCTTTAAAGAACCGGTTTCCGAAGTACATCACTCACCAGGGGGTGTGGAGAAGATGTATTCGCGACAGATGTATGGTGATCCGCAGGTCCAGGCGCAGCTGGCACAGAGGCAGTTCAACCTTCAAGAACAACAGCAACAACAGCAGCAACAACAGCAACAACTGAAAGCAAATCTTTTCCCACAGTCTACCAACCCACTTTTGCAACAGCTGGGTCAGCAGTCAGCATCTGGAATACCCCATCCACCACCCAACCTTTCTCAGGGTGCTGCTCAACAGCAGCAGTTTTCGCATATTGGATCAAATCCAAGCGGTGCAAGTGGAGCTGCTTCATCACAGCAGCAGATGGTGTCGGCGGGCTCCGCATCCAGTGGAAACAAAGCACTCAACGACGAGAAGGTGTACTCATGGATTATAGAACTGGTGTATGGCCCCAATAGAGAACAGGCACTGCTTGAGCTGGGTAAGAAGAGAGAATTATATGATGATTTAGCGTTAGTTCTGTGGCACTCGTTTGGTGTGATGTCATCTCTGCTAGAGGAGATTGCCGCTGTGTACCCATTGCTGTCGCCCCCACAGCTCAGCTCAGCAGCCTCCAACCGGGTGTGCAATGCGCTGGCGCTGTTGCAGTGTGTTGCATCGCACTCTGAGACGAGAAACGCCTTTTTGAATGCTCATATACCCCTTTTCCTTTATCCATTTTTGAACACCAACTCGAAGCAACGTCCATTTGAGTATTTGAGACTTACGTCTCTCGGTGTCATTGGTGCGCTTGTGAAGAATGACACCCCGGAGGTGATCTCATTCTTGCTCACGACGGAGATCATTCCGCTTTGTCTTCGGATCATGGAATCGTCATCGGAACTGTCAAAGACCGTTGCCATCTTCATTGTGCAAAAGATTTTGGTGGATGACTCTGGCCTCAACTATGTGTGCCAGACGTTTGAGAGGTTTTCTGCCGTTGCCAATGTTCTCAAACTCATGATCGAGCAGCTGGTGCCCAACCCTACAGTAAGGCTGCTGAAGCATATTGTACGGTGTTACCTCAGGCTCTCAGATAACCCTGATGCCAGAAAGGCACTGAAGGAGTGCTTGCCTGAACCATTGAGGGACGGCACTTTCAGCGATGCATTGAGAGATGACGCGGCTACCAAGAGGTGTCTCTCTCAGCTTTTGTCTGTTGTCTCTCAGGAGTAAACGGGGGAGGTGATGATGGAGCGGTGATATAAAAAATAGGAGGGAGAGAGAGTTGTACCCCACTGTATAATTAAGTTCCAAGAAGGATATGCATGATGTCCTGGCATGGTTATGGCGAAGCACCGGCATCGGATGTTTTTTTTGTTGTTGTTTCTGTATGACTGTTTATTGTTTTCAGCATTAGATATCAAATGAGTTAAGTTTGCTTAATTATAGGTTGATGATGATATCATCAAAAAAGGCGATACATTGTACTGCTTCATATGCCTGCTATCCTATTGCACTTATTAAGCTATATGCACCATATGATACGATGCGTAGTATATACTAAACTGCACCATTCCAGGCCTACCATCCTATAACTAACCATACTTACCATACTACTCGGAACTATAATTACCATGCATGCTACCAAACTTACATTCTACGTTATACTATAATTGTTCTTGCTACGATTAATATGCATACCATAATATACCACAGCATTATGCTTACCATACCGCAGTTTTCATGCGTGCACGCTATTCTATACAATACACACAATGGCATCTTGTCTCCCACCAACAATTATCCTGTATGGTTTAGAATTATCCTGAATGGTTTGATAACTCTGCCCTCTCTCTAACTGCCCTCTCTCTAACTGCCCTCTCTCTGACTGCCTGTCATTTCTCTGCCTGCTGCCCTCTGCCTGCTTTCTCTCTTCCTGCTATCTTTTACCTGCCATTCCCCTACCTGCCATCTGCCTGTCTGTCTATCTTGCCTTTCTCTCGGCTATCCTTTGAGCTCCATCGTCGCGTCTATTGTTACCCGTCCTTGTCCACAACCAATCCCGCAGGCAGATCACAAGGGCAGTTTACGTGCCACGCTCGTCGGTTTTGGTGTCTGAACACGCCCTTTGGTAATCTGACCCTGGTGGGCCACAGTAAGCAGGCCCTGGCTGCAGGAGGATGGGAGGAGGACTACCACCAGCACCACCAGCACCACCACAACCACCGCGCACCATACATAACAGCCAGCGCAGCGGGTTTTCAGCCAGAAAGGCATGGGCCATTCCACTATACTTGGACAATTCATTCAAACTAGCATCGTTGGTGACAAGATTGTTGAAGTGCATTGTTTGGTTAAAGTGCATTGTTTAGACAAGGTTGCTTTGGTTGCTTCGTCTTGCTCTTCTCAATTGTTTGTGGTTGTTGTTGTTGCGGTGATCGACGAGATCAACACATCTTCACCACTGCCTCTACGCGCGGGTTTGTTTTGCATATTTGACCCAGGTGTTTTCAATCCATTCAAGCTGGCAAAATAGCGGCTCGGACACCACCTCGGACACCACCCGCTATATATTCTGTGATTGTGGGCCAAGGATCAATCAACAATTTATAAGTTGGATTTAAATTGGAACCACAAGCCAAGCTAAGCCAATCCAAGCCAAGCCATGTCCACGTACTCATATAAGAAGTTCGAGGACATCGAGTCCGGCGCATTGCCGGATAAGATGACCGTTTTTCAGGAGTGTTTGCAGGCGTTTAATGCCACGCCTGTCCAGGCGAAAAGATGCAGGCTGTTGTTATCGAGACTCCTGAGACTGCTGTACTCTGGGGAGGTGTTCCCCTCCACAGAGGCCACCAGTCTGTTTTTCTCCATATCAAAGCTCTTCCAGCACAAAGATTCCTCTTTGCGTCAGCTCGTTTACCTGGCCATCAAGGAGCTCTCCTCCGTCTCAGAGGACGTGCTGATGGTGACATCCTCCATCATGAAGGATATCCAGAACGGCGAGATTATATACAAACCAAACGCCATCCGTACGCTTGCACGCGTGCTGGACGGGTCAACTGTCCACGGCAGCGAACGTCTGATGAAGAACTGTGTCGTTGATAAGAACCAGTGTGTTTCCTCTGCCGCGCTCGTCTCCTCTTACCATTTGCTGCCCATCGCCAAGGACGTGGTGCGCCGCTGGACAAACGAGACACAGGAGGCCCTCATCGCCAACAAGGCCTTCCCCTCGAACCAGTTCCTCACACATGAGTTTTACGGATCCAACAAGCTGCCGGTTTCCACCTACTCCTACCAGTACCACGCCCTGGGCCTGCTGTACCAACTGAGAAACCACGACAAGATGGCGCTGATGAAAATGATCCAGCAGCTCAGCGTGCAGTCCACCCTCAAGAGCTCCATGGCTCTGGTGCAGCTGATCCGCTATATCTCGACCATACTCGAGGAGGATTCGTCTCTCGTGCCAACTTTGTTCCCACTCCTGGTGTCGTGGCTCAGGCACAAGTCCGATATGGTTGAGCTCGAGGCTGCAAAGGCCATTCTGGCACTGGACTCTCTCTCTTCGGAACAGCACCTCCAGGCCATCAACACCTTGCAGGTTCTGTTGTCTGTCCCAAGAACCGTCACCAGGTTTGCCGCTGTGCGGATTTTGAACCGTATTGCAATGAAGAACCCAGAGAAGATTGTCGTTTGCAATGTTGAGCTGGAGAGCCTCATCAACGACCCCAACAGGGCCATCTCCACCTATGCCATCACCACACTCCTCAAGACAGGCAGTGCTGACAATGTTGACCGTCTGATCAAGACCATCTCCAGTTTCATGGATGACATCTCCGACGAGTTCAAGATCATCGTCATCGACGCTGTCAGAACTCTCTCTCTCAAGTTCACCGACAAGTACAAGTCGATGCTCTCGTTCCTCAACGACGTGCTCCGTGATGAGGGTGGCTTCAGCTTCAAGAGCTCTATTGTGGAGGCCATGTTTGACATCATCCGTTTCATCCCCGAGTCCAGAGACTCCGCCCTGGAGATCCTTTGTGAGTTCATTGAGGACTGCGAGTTCACGGAGCTTGCCGTGCGCGTCCTTCACCTTCTTGGTAACGAGGGCCCTAAAACCTCCAACCCCACCCTATACGTGCGCCACATCTACAACCGTGTTGTGCTTGAGAACTCTATCGTGCGTTCTTCCGCCATCATTGCGCTCAGCAAGTTTGCCCTCATTGGTGACGAGGACCTTGTCAAGAGCATCCGTATTCTGCTCACCCGTTGCTTGAGTGACGTGGATGACGAGGTGCGTGACAGAGCTGCTCTAGCCCTGAGGATGCTCTCTGCTAAAGATGCTCGCAGCTACGTCGGCCCACCAGAGAAGATATACTCGTTGCCAATTCTCGAGCAGAAGCTCGCCCTCTACGTATCTTCGGACGACAAATCTGTCTTTGCCACGCCGTTCGACATCCAGTCGATTCCCACCATCACCGAGGAGGAGGCCAAGGCCCATGAGTTCAGGGAGAAGCTCACCATTTTGGACGAGCCATCCCGCGGCGAGGAAAAGACTGGCAAACACGCCAAGGGCGGCGATGCTGCCGATGCCGACGAAGGTGTTTCTGCTGCTGCCCGCCATTCCCTGCTCCAGCAGCAGTACTCCCAGGAGCTTGCTGCCATCCCCGAGCTTGGCGCCTATGGCGAGTTGCTCCACTCGTCGCCAATTGTTGAGCTCACCGAGAAGGAGACGGAGTTTGTTGTTACTGTGGTGAAGCACGTGTTTGCCGGCCACCTTGTGCTCCAGTACAACGTGGAAAACACCCTCACCGACATCGAGCTCGACGAGGTCACCGTTGTGTCGCAGCCACAGGACGAGGGCGAGGACCTCTACACCGAGGAGTTCATCATGCCGATCGAGCGCCTCAAGCCACAGTCAAAGAGCTCCATCTACGTTTCATTTGCTCGCCCAGCAGAGTTTGTGCCTGTCTCTTTCTTCAACACTCTCTCATATGTATCCAAGGATGTTGACCCAACCACCGGCGAGCCATCCGAGGGTGACGAAGGGTTCCCCGACGAGTACCAGATCGAGGAGCTACAGGTCACCCCTGGAGACTTCATCGTGCCTGCATTTGTCGGAAACTTTACCCACGCTTGGGACGACCTTGCTGCAGCCGGGGGCGAGCAGTCTGGCGTGTACAACCTCAAGGACTCTTCCTCTATTGAGGAGGTGGTGAAGAGGCTCCTTATTCTGCTCAGCATGTTCCCCTGTGACTCTACCGAGCTGGTGAGCTCCTCCTCTAGCCATACCCTCAAGGTGTATGGTAAGAGTCTTGACGGCTCCAGAGTTGCTGCTGTGATACGTTTGGCTGCTAACTCCTCCAAGGGTATCATGATGAAGGCACAGGTGAGGTCGGAAGACTCCACTCTCAGCGAGATGATAGTGAACCATATCGAGTAGATGTAAGGAAATGAAAGAGGTTGAGTGTTATAGAAAATAGTGCACTGTTTGGTTTTTTATATTTCTGACCCGTTGTCATAATACAGGTTTTTAAACTATAGATTACAGTAAGCAACGCGATGTAGAAGTAATACAATGAGGCAGCACGGCTATGCCAGGTCAATACAATGCTAGATCAATACGACCTTTCCTGAGCCTACTATATATTCGAAAATAATAGCCTATAATTCCTTAGTCATAAATTCTCTCATCAATTGCGTGAGCGAATACCCCAACGGCACCTCTATATCTTCTGCTTGCAGCCCGTATGTAGTACCTCATCGCATATGTGAAAAGTGATAACATATGAGGACGGTACATCAACCATAGTAATATAACAGTCAAGACCAACTGGAAATCAGTTCAGTCTAAAATCTTCCCTCATATATGGATTTTAATTGAGTTCATATAACATGGACAGGCTGCTGAGTGACTTGCGGGAAACTGCACCTGAAGAGCTGCCCCACAATATACACGATGGGGTGTCATTTGACCAAAAGCTTGGACAGTACATATATGAAGACACCAAGACTGGTCAATTGCTTTTGTTTAACGAAATTCTGGGCAGATGGATACCACAAGAGACAGGAGAAGTGGCCGAAGGCGATCTGGATGTCGCTGAGCCAAAGTTAGCAGAACCTCCCCGGAAGAGACACAACGAGGAAGGAGAAGACATCTCGGTTGAAAGCACACCTAACGAGGAAACGAAGCACAATTCCAGCGGGAATCCCTTGAGCAACGACTTACAGCAAGCCAAGAAGCAAAAAATACGGGAGATTCGGGCATCGAAAAGGGACAAGGCGCCTCCACAGCGGAATAGTGCCATATATGTGGCCAACCTCCCCAAGGATACCACCGAAAATGAACTGGAGAACACGTTTGGGAAATACGGACTGATTGCAGAAGATCTCTTGACTGGAAAGAGAAGGATAAAGTTGTACAATGGAGAAGATGGCGCCTTTAAGGGAGAGGCCCTGATCATATACCTGAAAGAGGAGAGTGTGCCGTTGGCCATACAGCTGTGCCATAAGACCATCTTCAGAGCGGGGAGCCCGAATGAGATAACAGTACAGAGAGCTGATTTTTCTCACAAGGCTGCGGGTGGAAAGGAGCAGGAGAAGGAGAAACCAAAGATCAACATGAAGGAGAAGATATTGCTCAAGAAGAAGAGAGAGAAACTGAACCGCAAAGTTGAAGACTGGAACGATGAGCACCAAGACGAGGATGTTGAGGCAAGAAGGGCGAAATCCGAGAAGGTTGTGATTTTGAAGCATGTGTTCACGCTGAAGGAGCTCGAGGTAAGTATAGTTAAGACACGGTTTGGATGGCTTTTGCGTTACTAACAATCCCTATTAGGAGGACGCGGCGGCTTCACTCGACATCAAAGAGGACATACGAGAGGGTTGTGAGGAAATAGGCGAAGTCACCAACGTCCTTCTCTACGATTTGGAGCCCGAGGGTATTGTGAGCGTGAGATTTGCATCAGCAGCAGCTGCCGATATCTGCATTAAGGTGAGTGTGTTTTTTTTCTCGGAGGGAGACGAAGGCTCGTTTTTACTAACACTGTTTCAAGAATATGAATGGCAGATTCTTTGCCGGGCAGAGGTTGGAGGCAGCCAAATATGACGGGAGGACTGTCTACAGAAAGCGAAATGACCGAGAAAACGCTGGCGAAGAAGAGGAATCAAAGAGACTGGAAAGTTTTGGAAATTGGCTGGAGGGGGACGAGCAAAACAAACAAGTGTAAAGATTTCGGTGTTCAAAGCCCTTGCAGGACTACATGCAGCATTAGGAGACCCTACAATTCTTTGGATCATTGCCGTGCTAGCGATTAATTGGTTCTAGACAATTGATTTGTATATTATATAATAGAAAACTAGATATCTCCGATATATACCCCACATCGTTGTTGTTCGCGTAGCCTACCATACCGTAGTTAAGTGTACCATATAACCTATGTATTTTGGCTCATAGTGCTAACTTCTAGTGTTAACTCATAGTGTTCTCATAGTGTGAACTCATAGTGTCCCTCCCACTAATAGTGAGATTACGTAGTTGCTTTACTATGGTGTGTTCGCCTCACCCACCCCACTAATGACACGCCTCTGCACATATTTCACTTGTGCCATGCACTATAAGCCGAAAAAATTTCAGTACACGGACGCATCTGGCAGCAGGTGGTGGGGGTGACATGAGCCGTATCGTAGGGACATTGAATCAGTCAAGCGAGATGGATACCGGTGATAATTTGTTGAAGAAGGGGGTTCCAAAACCATTTACAAGTAGGGTAGCAACATCCACAAACACAAAACATTCAGCAATGCCACCAAAGAAGAAGGTCGAAGAGAAGAAGGTGCTGCTTGGCCGTCCAGGTAACAACCTCAAGTCTGGTATCGTTGGTCTTGCCAACGTTGGAAAGTCCACCTTTTTCCAGGCCATCACCAGGTCTCCACTCGGTAACCCAGCCAACTACCCATTTGCCACAATTGATCCTGAGGAGGCACGTGTGATCGTTCCTTCTCCTAGATTGGATGTGCTTTTCGAACTGTACAAGTCGCACGCCAAGATCCCAGCTCACATAACCATCTACGACATTGCCGGTCTCACCAAGGGTGCCTCCGCTGGTGAGGGTCTTGGTAACGCCTTCCTCTCGCACATCAGAGCCGTTGATGCCATCTACCAGGTTGTTCGTTGTTTCGACGATGCCGAGATCATCCACGTTGAAGGTGATGTGAACCCAGTTCGTGACCTTGAGATCATTTCCAACGAGTTGAGACTCAAGGATATCGAGTTTGCCCAGAAGCACTTGGAGGGTGTTTTGAAGATCACCAAGAGAGGTGGTCAGTCCCTTGAGGTGAAGCAGAAGAAGGAGGAGGCTGTGCTTGTTGAGCGCATCATCGAGCTCCTCGAGAGCGGCCAGCGTGTTGCCAACCAGGCTTGGACTCCAAAGGAGGTTGAGATCATCAATACCATGTTCCTCTTGACCGCCAAGCCCACCATCTACCTCATTAACCTCTCTGAGAAGGACTATATCCGCAAGAAGAACAAGTACCTCGCAGCCATCAAGGAGTGGGTGGACAAGTTCTCCCCAGGCGATGTGATCATTCCGTTCTCTGTCTCCTTGGAGGAGAGACTCTCCCAGATGGAGACTGATGAGGAGAGGGATGAGGAGTGCAAGAACATCGGTGCCCAGAGTGCTCTGCCAAAGATCATCACAACCATGCGTAAGAAGTTGGATCTTATCTCCTTCTTCACCTGTGGTCCACAGGAGGCCAGAGAGTGGACCATCAGAGACGGAACCAAGGCTCCTCAGGCTGCTGGTGTCATTCACAACGATCTCATGAACACCTTCATTCTTGCCAACGTGACAAAGTACGAGGACATGGTTGAGCTCAAGGACGAGGCTTCTGTCAAGTCTGCTGGTAAGCTCCAGCAAAAGGGTAAGGAGTACGTCGTCGAGGACGGTGACATCATCTACTTCAGAGCTGGTGCCGGTAAGAACTAGGTTAATTTGTTGGAGGGTAGCTACGTACACAATGGGTAGTTAAATATTTCATACATGTTTATATACAAGATTCCCCCTGTTGGCTTCGTCACGTAGTTTATACCTACCTACGCCTTTGCATACGGTTGCGTAGTGAACTAAGTGGTGCAGTGCCCATAACCGCTCATCGCAAAGGCCGAGCGATGCCCATGAAGGGAGCACATCGGAGGGGAAATCATACTATAAAATACATAATGGCATGGAGGTAGGGTCAATTAAATAACGAGCTTGATAAATACCTTTAGAATACACAGATCTGGTAGTCAAAGATGTACGCACAAAGGTTATTGGGCGGTGCAGGCAAGTCTGTGCTTCGTGCACATCGATTGGAATTTGCCCATGCCTACAGAGTAAGCAACAACAGCAGCTGCAGAATAGTACAGCAGAGGTTTATCTCACAGACGTTGAGAAGGCTGAACAATGAAAAGCAACCAGAGGTGAGTTCTGGCAGCCAAGAGTCTGATGCCAAGCCTACTAAAAAGCCATTATCACGTATACCCGTTGGTGGGTCTGTGGAGTACCGCGAGCAGAGGATCAAGACGGGCTCGACGGTTGAGTTTTCTACGTGGAAGGCGCTTGTGCTATTTGTGGTTGTTGGAACCGGGTTCACGTACTTCTTCAAGAGCGAGAAGGAGAGACTGAGACTGCAAAAAGAGGCGGACCGCAACAGAGGAATGGGCAAGCCATTGGTGGGTGGTCCGTTTGATCTCATTGACTTCAACGGCAACAGGTTCACCCACGAGGACTTGAAGGGTAAGTTCTCGTTGGTCTATTTCGGTTTCACGCACTGTCCGGACATCTGTCCCGATGAATTGGACAAGCTTGGACTGATCTTGGAGGGCCTCAAGACCAAACATGGTGTGACGGGTATTCAGCCCCTCTTCATCACGTGTGACCCTGCCAGGGACTCACCCAAGGTTCTGAAGGAGTACCTTTCTGAATTCCACCCCGATGTGATTGGCCTTACCGGCGATTACGATGAGATCAAGAAGTGTTGCAAGAACTACAGAGTGTACTTTTCGACCCCCAGGGATATCAAGCCAGGCCAGGACTACCTTGTGGACCACTCCATCTTCTTTTACCTCATGGACCCAGAGGGCGAGTTCATTGATGTTCTGGGCAGGCAGTATGAGGCAGATACTGCTGCTGAAAAGATCAAGGCCCATATCGATGCCTATATCCCCAAGGCTGAGAGAGAGAAGAGGAACCAGTCGTGGCTGTCCTTCCTGTTTAAATAAACTGTATATAGCGTGTAAATAGGATTACATAAAAGTCTGACCGAGTATAACTATATTTCTGGATATATATATATATATATATATATATAACTCTGGACGTGTCTAGATGGCTGCCGACTCTTCAAATCACTGATCTGATATCCGGTGATAAACAGTCTATCCCCCCCCCCCCCCCCCCCCCCCCCCCCC